>PVKB01000010.1:680000-767500 GCA_004027205.1 Ctenodactylus gundi | reverse complement strand
AGGTTTGGTCGAGCAGTTGTATACCACAGCAGCCTTCATATTTACAAAAACCTTTGCTTGGGGAAAAAAAAAAAGGACTCCATTTGGAATTGGAGAGTAACTGCTTAAACATCTTCAAAGCATTTGTGATTTCCTGAAGTCTGTGATTCATGAGCCGTTGGCTAACCTGAATTTCAGGGGTCATGCCAGAGTTCATATTTTTTATAAAGCTTATCCGAGAGTAGAAAAATGTGGCTTTATGATTAAGAACTATACCTATATCTAGTGAAAAAATGGAGAAAATTAAGAAAGATCCAAACACATTTCAAATATGTATTGTTTATTAGGTAACAAACCTCCTGAAAAGGTAGAGATGGGCTAAAGTGACGGGACATTGAAGGGGTCTGTCATCATGCCCGCTCCCCGCTTTGGAGTTTTTCTCCATAAAACACAGTTGTAACACTACAAAATATGACACTTTCTGTTGGGGTCTTTCTTAATGATCTGGATATATAAGATCTATTTTTTTCTTTATTCATGGTAGGAATTTTAATTTAATGGGACCATTTTCATATTCACATTATTCAAGTCTTAACTACTTTTCACTGATAATTTAGAAATAATGTATGCCAAACTCAGTACAGTCCAGTTTTTTTTTTTTTTCAATTTACTAACAATGCAGGAGTTGAGCACTGACTATCAGTGTGCTGAAAAACCCCTCAGATCAGGTATTATTTTGCCATCTGGACATTTTAATTAGTAATAAAAATTTGGATGTACAGAAACAGGATCTACAGTGTACCATGATCCAGTGCACTCTGCTGGTGCTGAAGTGTGCATGGCTACATTTTATAAATCTGTCTGTGTGTGTGTGTGTGTGTGTGTGTGTGTGTGTGTATGTGTATTTGTGTGATTATGTGTTGAATTGTGTACTTATTCCTCCTAGGAAACTCAGGTTTAGGATTTTGGCTCATTTTCCAATTGGGCATGAACATAATACTGAAAAATTTGGCTATTTTTCTTAAAAGAATTAAAAATACATAATATATACCTCCTTGCATTTCTAAGTAATATTTATCTATGTCTGCCTAATGGTCATACTTCCTTAACTAATCTGTGGTGTGGGGAGACAAAACACCATGCCGACATCAGCCATAGTCCGGGGTACAAGTGTGACTGCTCAGTTTCACTGCTGTGTGCAGGAGGCCAAATAAATTAGCATCTTGAAGTCTCCTTTTAACTCACGTGTAGAATAAAAATATGAATGATAGCAGTTATGATACCCACCTGCTGGGACTATGATGAAGTTTATAAGAGCATATATCTCACTAATCATAATGATTATTAATATAAAATACAAATTACCAATTCATAACTTACATACCATCTTCCATGATTCAACGAATTATGTGAACAAATAAGGGAGATGCAATTGTAAGGTAAATTTATTAACAAATGGTAACTTTAAGATCATCAGAAAAATGTGTTTATAATTTTCAGCAGAAAGCAAAATGTCCTGTTTTTATAAAGTGCACATGCTCTTTGAAACAATGTTATTCTTAATTAAGGCAGAAGCGGGTACAGTTGAGGGAAATAGTGACCCTCTGGAGAAATGGAGACTGAAAATAGTTTAGGGAAATGAGTCTTAGGGTCCTCTCTTTTGGGAGGATGTATGTGTGTTTTTCTTAATCATTGTGAAATTCATGTTTGCAAACCAGTGAGAATACTTAAGCTGTAGTCATTAATGTTAACAGCGCACACACACACACACACACACACACACACACACACACACACACACACACACACCTAATTTGTTTAAGAATGTGCTGTCTCCAGGATGAGGATGTGTTGACAAAATTTGGTTCAAATAAATTTGGAGATTTTCATAGAAGGCAGATACTCAGCTAGGCTGGTGGTGCAGACCTGTAATTTCAGTACTCTGGGAGGCAGAGGCATAAGGACACACATTTGAACCCAACCTGGGCAACTTAGCAGCGCGGTCAGACCCTATCTCAATAAAAGGGGAGGGGTGGAGATGTATCTCAGTTTGAAGGCCCTAGCTTGGTCCCCAGCCTCACCATCATCACCAGCCCTCCTCCCCACAAATCAGAAATCTTTTCCAGCCTTTATTACAGGCCCAACTCTGACCTGAGAACTCTTTGAAACAGGACATTTGTTTTCTACATGTAAAAGTAGTGTGCCATGGTATGATAACTATTTTGTTCATTTTATTTGGTCTTCCTCTGTCTAAATATAAGAAATGTGTGTCTGTCCCCATATTGACATTATACTGCCTTGTCTCTAACAACAAATATTGATTATTGTTGTAGGCAACTCACCTTTCATGATTAGACTGTAAGACTTGACTTTGCGATACGGTTAGCAGTGGGCATGGAGTTTTGGTGGCATAGTAAGAGATAAATACAATTGCTGAGACCATCAATAGATATTAAGTAGGCCACAGAAGAAATGGGAATATAACAGTTATGACAGAGTATCTTTAAAATGTTTTAGACTTAAGAATGAAAAGAGATTTCACTCAGTGCACTTTGAGTTTCATTTAAGTGTTCCAGTCTAATGAGTGGTTTCATTTAAATACGCTAGGTTAATGAACAGCTAAGATCTAAACGTTATTTATCTTAAAATTTAAAAAAATAATGAAGCTACAAGTCTTGGTTGTTGAAATCCATAGACACGTCAAACTTAACTTTTAGATTTCTGTACCACCCACTCTTTTCAGTTATTGAGAAGCAAAATTATGGAGTGTCTTCAAAATGGTCTCATCAGAGGAACTCAGTTGAAAATTTGGGGGACAGCATTTAAAATTTGATTAAAAAATACAGTAATCCAAAGTAAAGTCTGTAGCCAAACTCCTTAATTGTGATGCATTTGCTGAGTTTCCCTCTTCCATCGTCGGGCCTGCTCTGATGCCATATGGCCTACCATGCAACATTTAACTTGTCAGATATAATGGATTGTCCTGGAAGCAGATTTTTGCTTTGAGCACTCGGCTCCTTTCTTGCATTTCACTCTCAGCTCCAGGCTGCAGAATGAAGGATTGCGGTGGAAATGCAAAGAAGAGACACACAGTTGATTCCCCTTAAGAGAGTGACCTACATGCCACAAAATTTTACCCACGTAAAGAGGCATTATCCCCATCACTGGCCTTAGCAGGCTGCATGTCAGAATCATTTAAATTTGCCTGGACTTAACAGATTGTGCAAACAGTACAAAATTGAGTGCTTAGGAATAATAAAGCATCGTCATTTTAACTTAGGCAGAAATGATGCAGCCACATCGGCCCAAGGATGTGTGCTATTTGTCATGACCTGTATGTAAACCAAACCACTTGGTTTACAGTAAACTAGGTTCATCTCACAAGTTTATAGAAAAGGCTTAAAAAAAACCCGGCTGGGTGGAGGTGTTTCATAGCTTTGTTGTTTTGGTTTGGTGGGGAGAGGTGAGGCTGGAGAGGGCCGGTGGGTGGGGAGATGGTGGTGGCTGATGGAGGCATGATCTCCTGTCTGAAGCGTAAGTGCCAACTCTCCGTTTACCGTAGCCTATTTGAAATTATAGACTAAACATCCTGTGGATAATTTAATTTTACTTGTGTAAGTAAATAATACTGTGTTTGATGTTTATTTTAAAATTCTTTCATGAGTTTTTTTTTTTTTCCTATTTGTGTTGTTTCTGAAATTCCAAGTGTAGAAAATGCTGAGAGAAAATTTTTAATTTTTGCATTTATAGGAAAACTTCCTTAAACAAACAGTGCCTCATCTAAATTAGTATGCACATACATGGCTGTGAAGTACTTTTCTGATATAACCTTTAACCCCAAAGCAACTATCAGACAGAGGCACGGAATAGACAGTTTACAAGTAATCAATCAAGCACAAGCCAGGAAAAAAAATAAGTAACTTGTATATATCTAACCCATAAAATGTTATGTATTTGAAGGCTGTGGAGCTGTAATTATTGGACACTATTTCAAAGGGAATGTCAGTATATTCACAATAATATGTGTTAGAAATTTAGCCTTCAGTTTATGTCTAAAAATTTATAAAGAATATTAATATAGGTCATCTATAAGGCTATAGACCCAGTATAAATTAAACATTGTTTATTTTTGATACACAACTTTTCATGAAGCAGCTAAGAAGTCTATGTAGTCAGTATTTAATAATAAAGGGTTCTTGTGTATATTTCTTACTAATACTAAATTGAGCTCATTAGATTTGTTACTGACATGATAGATTGTGCCATCGTCCCACTGTCCCCCTCTTCCCTTTCTCCCGCACTCCCCCCTTCATATTTGGTCCTGGTTAATACCAAGTTAGTTTGGAGGGTGCCTAGCCATGGCCTGCTCTGTTGGGACATGTGCGCCCTCTGCTGGTTTCTCAGATTGGAACTGACTGGGATGCCTGGGTCTTAATATTTTAACTCTTCAAGGTTGCAATGTTTTTCTTTTTCTTTCTTTCATTTCTTTCTTTCTTCCCTTCTTTTGTATTTACACAACTAATTAGATGCTTCTAGTGATTATAAAGTTGTGGCTTAACACTGAGCATAGCAGTTAATTTGTTTTTATTTTGAAATAAAGGTTTCGTTTTTAGTGTGTCTTTGCTCAGTAGCCATGGAAGTTTGAATCACATGTAAAGTACACACCACTCTTGAGGCTTTAAAAGGTCAATTTTATATTACCATTAATCATATTTTCTGTGTTTGCTTAACTCCTCTTGGCCTGGTTATACTTGCAGAAGATTCTGGTTTATCTAAACCGGTAATGAAGCTTAAAAGAGCATGAAAGTGTTGAACTGTGAGTGCGTATGGGTTAGGGATGGGGTGGGTGGTGTGTTCTCCCCTTGCCAGGGTTGGCTGTTTTCACTTGCTTCACTGAGGGGAACGATGCTTTATGAATGATGCTTTCCAGTGCTCTGAAAAGACATTTTTGGTTTACTTTCAATGAGGTTAGGGTGTGCTCACCTACAGACGTGGAGAATGGTAGTTTGAATACAAACCTTTCTGCCCCTCACCCCCATTGTTTACAGAGTGCAAATTGTGAAGAGCAGAAATCATGGGTAGGCTCTTAATAGGGCTAAACTATTTAAGAACAATCAAGAGGAAATGATCTGCCCTAGGTTGGTGGAGAGTACTTTCAGGTCCTGGTAGTAAATAGCAGGTCTCTGTACAAAGAACCGGTCTTTTGAAAAAGCAGCAATCTCTGTTGACTGTCCCACTAAATTCTCTGTAATGATTATACTTGCGTAAGTGATTTCTGCTTTTCTCTGAAAATACTTGATTCAATCAATTTGGCCTTTGCTATATGGACAAGATGGCTTAGATCTTTATAGTTGTTTTGTCTTATGTTGCAGATCCCTTACTTGTAAGCAAATGTCATCAAAAATCCCAGTCCACCTTCTCAAAACAAGAATTTGTCGAAGAGCTTAGAGCTGGGGAGGAGGTCACATGTCACGTAAAATTTCTCCCCTCCCAATTTTAGGTTCAGGCCAGGATTCTTAAAATTTGTTTTGGGTAAATTAGATATGTCAGCCTTTATTTATTTTGATTTATTTAATATTATTAAATAATTAGGAATTTCATGTGGAGTCTCCCTCGCAGCCTCTTTTAGTATCATCTTGCATGAAGTCTCCAGTAGGTGACTTCCTTATCGTTAGCGCGTAATCTTCAGGGAGGTTCGGCATAGAGCTTCTTCTCTGAGCTTTCCCTTTCCCCCCAGGCCCGGTGCTGTGTGGACTCCTGAGCATCTTCTGTTGTGTAACCTCTGACCTCCTTGGGAATAATGTCCACGCTTGATTCTGTGATATCCGCATGTGGCACGCAGAAACACCTAACAAATATTTGTTTCCCTGTGTCATGTTTCATTATACTTGTTTCAGCTATTGGATTAATAACACTTGTGAGCTTCAAAATTGAGGATCGCTGGCTGTCAACATGTACTCTATGTGGCACATTTTATTTTCTTCCATACTTTGAATACAATGAGGTCACTCTCCTGACGGTTTCCTTTCTTTCTCTTTCCCCTCTGATCCCCCTGCCCCACTGCCTCTCAGTTCCTTCCTGTGCTCTAAGTCTTCCTGTCTTGACTGAGTCACTCGCGTAGATTCTGTAAATGAGGCACTGCTCTTAAGTATCACACCATGAGCTTGTGTCCTTTTGGTCTGGGAGCCCTCACCCTCCTTTAGCAGTGGCCACTGAGTTGAGGCGGCTGAACTCGGAGGAGTTGGGTCCCTTCAGCCTGACAATTTGGTTACTCTCCACCCATTCTCTTGAAGAGCAGGCTTGGCCTTCAAAATTATCATTCTCCGTGCCAGTGGTTAACAATCTTCCTACTCTTTGTCGGTTCTTGAATGTATTTTAAATTCTGGGTTGTTTCCCCCTAGTTTTTAAGTGGAATGAATGTTTCAGGAATGTATCCAATTATAGTGTGTTAATAAGGGTAGAGAGAGGATCACTTAATGTATAACAGATTGATCTATATATCTATCTGACATTATCTTCTGTCTGAGATTAAAATGTTATGTATATGTATAATACATGTATTTTTATAGGGATACACCTTATTTTAAACTTTTATGACCTAGCTTCCTTTATCCCTTCATTTTTGTGTAGAAAATGTCTACCTGCAGCTCACGATTAGTACTTGACTGGCTTTCCTGGGCTACACTGACTGAAGAGGACTTTTCTTGGGCTGCATATAAAATATATAAGATAGTTAACAAATATAGGTGACACGATTTTATTTTTTCTAAAACATAATGCTGTAAATCTTTACCTGCCTCTCCTGCACTACTTGGATTTATTCAGTGTTTTAGCATTTTTGTTTTTCACTTTTACTAAGACTCTATTAGAGCATGTACCTTAATGAACAACAGATAATTTATGATCAGAAAGGATTTCTGTGGTGAAATGAGGCAGATGGATTTTCTTAAAATTTGTTAATAAGTTAAAAAAATTAGCCCAGCGATGAAGTCTTACTGATTTGATGCTTCTCTGCTGCATCCAGCCAGAAATGTCACTGGTGTTTTGTGATCTGAGAAGTAGGTCCTGACTCCTAGCCTTGCCTTGCGACTTGTCACACCTTTAGCAGAGCCCAGAGGCAGGAGAATGCCTGGGTGGGCAGGCCCTGTAAGTCCACAGGTGCCTAAAATTCCATCCTGGGTCCTGAAGGGGACTTGACTCGTGTGGTGGAGAGTCGAGAGTGGGCTCTTGCAGAGCCCTGGGCCAGGAATTTACGGCAAAGGAGTAGCTGATCACAAAACTCAAGGGCTTTCATTTTGGGGATTAGTGTTGTTGACTGGGAGAACCTACTTGGAGTAATGTGAAATTATTTCCTCAAAACAGTCAGCCCTTGTTAATAGAGATGAACAAATTAAAGCCTCATATGTTGCCAGCAAAAAATTTCTCTCACCCATGAAATGCAGTTGCCTGAAAGGGCCTTGGCATCCACACTTGCTTGTCTTTATGAAAATCCACTTAGATAGGTTGGGAGTAAGACAAGTGTATGTTTTGTTTTCTGCCTGGTAGCTAGATCTATTGAAATTTTATCTAACATAACCTCATAGAGCTGTATCTAAACTATATTCACTATTCTTATTCCCGGCTTACTAGAACAACCGATTGATAGGACATTATTAAAAATAAGTGAGGGAACTCTGGACTCCACCCCACTGGACCCTAAATGGCATGGAGGAGAGAATCCAGCGGTCTGTTTGCACTAGAGTCCCTCTGAGGAGGCTCGTGAGTGGCAAGGTTTCTTAGCCGTAGGGTGGGATCAATGAGGTTTGCTTTTCCATCCGCCCACCCCCAAGGCTTCCATTCTGCCTATGAATGCAGCAAAAATATTTTGTTTCTGCTTCCTTTTGATCCATGTATCATAAAGTAACTTCCTTCCCATTTACTATGAAAACCTTATCTTTGGTTATTTTTTTGGTGGTCGCGGTGGTACTGGAGGTCAAGCCTAGGACCCTCACCCTAAGCTATGTCAAAGTGCACCCCCAGCCCCATTTTTTGGTTTTGATTTTGAGACAGGGTCTCACTGCGTTGCCCAGGCTAGTCTTGAGCTTGCAGTCCTCTGCCAGAATGGAAGGGTTATAGGCCTGTGCCACTGAGCGCGTCTCATAAAAGCCCTCGATTACCTGGTTGTACCCACTTACCACAGACTGAGACTTCTGTAGAAGTAGAGCTGAGTGTGGTCGTGCATATCTGTGATCCCAGCACTCTGGGAGGATCCTGAGTTCAAGCTCATTCCGGGGAATTTAGCAACTTAGTGAGATCTTGTCTCAAAATGGGGGAAGAAAAAAGACAAAAGGCTAGTGATGTAGCTTGGTGTGAAAGGCCTGGGTTCAATCTCCACTACTGTCTGTATGTATGATTTGCATTACATATGTGTATATTGTATGTAGCATACAGATGGATATTATTTATGTAAAATAGGCTAGGCACACTGTTGACACGTTGTTCACTCGAAACCAGTGGTAAGTTACTCATTAGAAGTAGGTTGAGTGATCCTGGGTTGCCCGTCATCTTCCGGGTCTCTAGGGGACCCTTGTACAAATTGCTGACTCAGAAAATCATTACTGTGGTGGTTCAAGTGGTACTTTGGTGGCCTTAAGGGGTTATTTGACACACCTCCCCAAGCAGCGGAGTTATCCCCGTGATTGTGTTGATTAATTGCACTCTCTGTGGAATTAATGTTATTTTCAGTGAAAGATTTTCCTGCATTTGAAAAATAAAGCGTAGAAGTCATGTGCTTTAATTTGATAATATGTGTGCTTCTAAGCAAGACACCACTGGATGAGAGAGTTATTTTATTTTGGCTGTTGGCTTCTAGGGCTTGTGGAATAAGGATCTAAAGCACGATTTTTATTCTGCAATGACAGTGGCTTTTGATGTATCAGAGGATGCTCACTCCAGATGTTTATTGATTCAGATGTTTCCATTTATCAGAGGACTTGAGAACTCTTAGAGTTGGCGAATTGCGTTCCAAGTATTTGGGCAGGGGTTGTGGTAGTTTGAAAAGAAGGGATGACTTTAGTCATCTAAATAGGGAACAGTAATACCTGTTGAAGACACTGCTATAAAAGGTGATTGTAGAGAAGAACTTTGTCCTGCCATGGACAGGAGATAACACAGCCCTCTCCCATGTTTGTCTCGTGCAGGGGACTGCATCACTTGGCTACCTTCTCTTAGTGTTGGTGACTTTGTCTGTGAAAATGGGGGCAAAAATGTCCACTTAATGAATCCCTAGAGTGTGTTGTCTTAAATGATTAGTTAAATTACATTTCATGCCATGAAAGGTCCTTGCAAATGTAAGTGCTTTAAGGAGAATGGGATATGAGTTTTGATCCATAGGCAGTCCTGAGCAGAAAGCGGTGGTGGTGGTCGCTGCGGTAGTTGTATAACTGAAGTTTCCATACACAGTGCTTAGAAGGCAACACGATGCCCAGATGAGGTGAGCTAGGTCAATAATCAAATGCAACAGAAACTCTTCATTTCTAACTAATCAGATCTACAGACCTTTATGAGTACAAAAACACTGGAGGAAGAGAGGGTTAATGTTAGCCTTTTCCAGAAAAAAAAAATGGCTAATTCCCCATTTCCCATGATACACTGCAACATACAAGCTGTGTGCCTCGTCACCTTTTCCCCGATTTTCTTTCTGTTTTCAGTTGAGGAAGAAGAAAAGGAAGAGGATTTCCTTGGCTGTCAGATGGCTTGTTTATTTGCTGGAATTAAGCTGTAATTCTCTTAGCATGAAATTTATTTCAACTTTGGGTTTTTAAATGCTTGTGGATGAAGACTGAATTGTTTTGGTGTAGAGAGATTCTTGAGGAGAAAAACCAGCAGGTCTTTTCTCTGAAATTTGAGAAATTAGAAGAACAATATCAATTCTGTGTCTTCATAAGCTCACGTTGTCATCTCCATGGATAGACATTGACCAGCTAACCAGTACAATGAGCATGGGCCTGCACGTCCCAAGTTTCTGTGGGATAAAAGACCAGTAGAAACAGCACTTAATAAAATGAGTTTAGACTCATTTTGGTAAGATAAAACAAAACATTTGAGCTTACACTATTTGTTTGGTAGAAAACTGCAGACATCTATTAATCCAATATATTCTTAGCACTAAGTATTTTGTATAATATTTATTGCTAAAATTCTTCAAGATTTGTGTTAGTAGACAAAAGTGGAGGCAGGTACGTGTGTTCAAATGAATATAGGAGACATAATATTACCCTAAATATGATGTCTTTGCTCAGAGTCTGTAACATGCCAAGATTCAACGGAAGTTTCTGAGGGAAGGTGACAGGTCCCTTGCAGCACTTCCTAGATTCTTTTAGTCACTTTCCCACTTGGGTTTTGAGCTTTTCAGGGATTACGCATCCACCCAAGATGCCTGAGATGGGTGCTGATTGCCCTCTGCTATAATCATAGCTTTACTTTCAGTCTACTTTGTGCATATTAGTAGAAGACCCCGGTCACGTAAGAAATGTGTAGAAATGTCATTTTCTATCTTGATTTTGTTAATTACTTGCTTTGAGTTAACATGGAGATGGTAGCAGTTAATTGTGAGATATCACAGAGTCCGTGTATTTCACTTGTACAGCTATGGAGCACCTAGAGACCTTTTAGGAATAAAACACCATGTAAATGTAAATTATCACCGCCTATAAGACACTTTCATTAATTTCATATCAAATTCATGAGTGTTTTGAGCTCTGGGATTTCGGAATCTTCACTAGTAGCCTCTAGTTTATTTATCTTTTTATTTATTATTTTTTTTTCCCAGAGTTTAAACACCAACAGCAAAGCGTAGCACAGAAAGCACAGCCGTTGGGAATAAGTCACTACAGTTTGAGCTCTGGCTCTGTGTTGTCCACCTGCGAGGCCTTAGGCAGTTCAATTTTCTGTATTGTAGTTTTCTGAGCTGTAAAACACTGTACCTGGTACCTGCCTCACAAGGCTACCATGCACACTGAGTAGGTTAGTCTGCATACATAGGGCCATTTGGGCAGGGCTCATAAGCGACAAGGACTTGGCTTTTTGTTGTTGTTTTATTGGCGATCAGGTTCGCGGCCTTTACGCTGAGTCACATACCCAGCACTTTCATATTTATTTTTATTATTTTTACTTTTAATGTGAGAAAGGATCTCACAGAGTTGTTAAGTTGCCCAGGCTGGGTGTGAAGTTGTGCTCCTCCTGCCTCAGCTTCTTGGGGTACTGGGAAAACACAGTGTTCCTGAGTGGGCCCCAACCAGGGTATTCTTACTTTGGAAGGGAGAAAAACACAGGAAAAATTAGAAGACTGTAAGTAAAAATCTGGGGTTTTAGCACCCCCAAAACTTCTAGGTATTGATTAATATTAAAGTAGTCATTTCAATGCATTGAAAAATAAATTAATAGTTTATCCAGAGATGAATTGGACTTGGGGATGGGGACAGGAACAGAAATTCATTCTGAGGCAAACATGTTTATGATGCGTTCCCTAGTCTGATACTAGGGAACAAAAGACTCATTCTTCAGTTCCCAGAATGAGGATTAACAGTAAACAGCCTTGCTTGGCATTGTCCTGCAGCATCAGATAATTTTTCATCAAGGCTTTTCATAGGATGATGCATTCCACTCACATGCACCTGTTTCAGTGGTGGCTGAAACACCTACCATTTATATATAATTACTAAAGTGGCCTTTTACAAATGAAAGGTCACAAAAATATGACCTGATTATTGTCCTACTGGTCAACCACCAGAGGGATTATGTATTTATGTTTTAGTTGATTTCCAGAAATCATTTTATTGCTAAGTTGCCCTTGTGTGTCACTGACTCTTTTCACGGGCTTTTCAAATGTTGTGTATGTTCAGGTGCAACAATCTTCCAAAGGGGATGCTCCCCAGAAGCGTCCCTGGGAATGGACAGGATTTGTGTGACCATTTTTTCTTTCATGTGCTGTTTTCATTGCCATCTAATTATCTTACATTAGGATGCTATATATATATATATATATATATATATATATATATATATATATATATATGGAAAAATTGGAACTTAAATGGCAAATAATAGAAGAATATAAAAGTCCTGAATTTAGATTCTGCAGACATTTATTAACTATAGTGTCCCCTAATTAGAAAAAGAGAGAGAAAACAAATATCCCTTCTACTTTTTGGGGCAGCACGATTAAAAAAATACTGAATAGATCCGCAAAAATAGTGGACTTAAAACTTGTATTAAGTTGCTTGTGTTATCTGCTTATGTTAGTTTCTCAGGGGCCATAGAAGAAGCAATTGAATCCTTTCTGGACTGTCATTTGGTGGGGCCACTTTTAATAGTGAAATTAAAATGTAGGTCTCAGCAGTAGGATGGGTCCAATTTTAGCAGTGCACGTGTTGACTTCCGGGGTTGTTGCTCGGTGTGGATGCCGACTTGGTCTAGGGAAGAGACTGCGTGTTGGTCTCCTTTGTCTCCAGAAGGATTGATTGATGGATGATGTGTCTGCCCATTCAGAGCGTTTTTCTTGCTTCATTTTTAAAGAAAACCTGTGACATAGTTTTTCAGGTTCCTCGTATACACTGTGTTTGCAGGAGAGAGTTGTTTAGCCAGTGTATCGACTCAGCTCCTCCTTTGCCTCTGTAGCACCCGGTCAGCCCTCAGCGTGCTTCGTTAGGTCAGGTCATTTGCTTCCTGCACAGAAATCGTCACCAGCAGCAAGATTTAACATTTGGTCCTTTTAGGTATACGGATGGATCAAATGTCTGACGAGATTTGTGTCTAGTGTGTATTTCAGAATTTCTCTCTCCCTCCTTCCAGTTCATGGGCATACGGCAAATGCTACTAACGGGTACTTTTAGTTTTTAAAATATGGACAACAGTACTCGATGCAGTAAAAGACTTGAGCGATTAATGCCACCCTTATGCCTCTTTTGAGTAGTTTTAGCCATAGGGCTTGGCACTGCCATCATTGTCTTTCTGCCAAAAAATATCCGCAGCGGCTGTCGCATTCTAGTACTGGAGGGTTGTCTCAAATTCCGCAGTGAACGCGCTGCGTTTGTTCATCACTGCTATCTCTTAAATATTGGGAAAATAGACTCTTTAGCTCTTTCAAAGCGCCCGTTGTGGTTGTGGGGTTGGGGGGAGGTGGGCGGCGAGAGATGAAGAGTAGCAAGGCCGCCCTCCCTCGCCAGTTGACATGTGACAGAAATCCATGCCTGATAAACGTAGAATAAATGCGGATACTCAGGAGCTTTTGTGTTCGTGGGTAGTGACTTAAGGGTCCCAGTCAAATATATTGTCACCTCTCTTGAAAATTATATTATCTGAAACAAATGTTCCGGTGATTTTTTTTTAAATCAGAAAATCAGCATCAAGAGCATAGCTAATTTTTAATGACCAATTTACACAAAAGTGTGGATATTTTGTTTTCGGAAACTGAGGTGTTATTTTAAAATGGCTGCTTTTTTTGTCATTTAAAAATGATAGGAACGAAAAATCTTATCTTTGCGAAGATTCTTGGGTTTTACCCACAATCCTTGATTGTTTGGCTCCCAGACAGGGGTTTGGGTTCTGAGGGCAGATTTACAGTTGAATTGGGGAACCAAAAAGCTGTAATAAAGTTAAAGACTTACACTATCAGAAAGAAACGTGTTCACTCATGGTCTCTGGTGCAGTCTATTTGATGGTAAAAGTGGATGCTACAGATGAAATCTTCACAAGGCGCATAATCCTTGGAAAAAAAAGTCCACCTCCCAGCCTCCTGCTGGCTGCAGTGCCCCTTTGGTACCTCGCAGACTTCGACAGAGTCCTGGACGGGTGCCCATTGATGTCATGGAAACACTCAAATTACTGAGAATGATTCATGTCTATGCTGGTCTCTTATCCTCCCCCACACAAACAGGAGTAGATTTTTAACCCTGACAACTTGTAATTTGCAGTGGGTTTATTTTTGTATCGGGATAAATATTTTTTAACAAGCAAAATTAAGATTAAGCAGTCTGTATCTGATCTGATAGTAAAGAACATTGGGCCCATGTAGCCAAGAGTACGTCGGGGACTGTGCGCAGCCTCAGTACGTGTTGTCCTCTCCTCTGCCTCTGCTTTTCGACTCCTACCCCCTTGCTCTTTCTTTCATTCTTTCTTTCTTCCCCACTAATTTGCCCTTCTTCTTTTTCTAGGCCTTAATATACGTGTCGCCTTCCTGGCTTTAAAATAATACAAGGGATAACCCCAACTCATGTACAGGAAGCGAGGTAGATCCTGGTGGGAAATTCTTCTCTCTAGTCTAGTGTACTGGTGTTGAATTTGGAAAATAATAACAGGGTGGGAAACTTCTGCAGGCAATCATTTCAGTAGTTCCTTCTACAGGACAAAGGGGAGTCTTTTCTTCCTCAAACCATATTTTGCATTTTAGAACTCAGATTTAGAAATTCTCAAAACAAAACACCAAATTTCAATTCCTGTAAAGTTGAAAGCAAATTCTGCTTAATCTTTCTGCCTGTCCCTTTTCTTATTTACCTGACTACCTAGTAGTTAAACAGTGAACAGTAGGTCAGAATGAATTATGTCTTTATTTCACGGGAGGGTTTTTAGGTGCGAGATCCTAAAGGGAATGCACGTCCTTTAATACAGCTCTTAAAGGTCAAGCTTTTTCATTTCCAAAGAGCCGTGCAAATGTAAGTGTAGCTTCAAGTTGACTTTCCTGGTGAGGAAGTATGACTGTGTGACCATCTCACTGCTACACAGGGGCACACCTGATCTTCAGACAGGGTCTTCAGATGGCGGTGCTCCTTTCTCAGAGCTTCCAAGAGGAGCACTCTGTGTGACAGTGTCTTGTTTCACTGACATTGAAACTGGCACAGACATTGATTTTATACTTCGTACTGAACACTGTGTCAGAAATGGGGGAGGAGCTGTTTTCCTGAATGTGAGACCCATTAAAAGCAGCCGAAGAGTTGATACTGGGAGAGAGGGGGTTAATTTGAAGACTCAGGTTTGGTTGTCTTTGAAAAATCACCTTCCATCTGAGATACACAGATACAGATATGTAGATGGAGACACAGAGTGTACTTCTTGACCGGATGGGAGATTTCTGAAAGATATACTCCCTGTGTGCTGTCAGGAAGGCATACTTTAAATAGCGTTGCCATTGAACTACAAGATAAAGAGACTATTGTTACTTTTAGCATTTGTGTTAACTTGGGTTGAGAGGGAAAAACTTGGAGTTGGTGAACTTTAAAAGAATTCATCTTCAGCCACTCAAAAAAAAAGTGTTGAGTTTTCCCAATGGGAAAAAAATGAATACAATCCTGTATGTAAAGTACAGGGCACCTTAAAGCACTAGTCTGAAGGAAGAAGTATCCTTCAATCTCACGTGGGCTGTGTCAGGTAGTCCCTGTCATTTCCTGAGGTGGGCAAGTTCTGCGCAGATTTTCGTACGTCACCATCTGGCCTCTACTGTGTAGATCTCTTGTGATGGGATTTCATTATATTCCCTGCTGATTATTAAGAATAGACCATACTTTATAAAGAAATAAGTGAGCAGCACTGATTTTATCTTTACATGTTGCCAGATAGTGTCAGAGACTCAATAGGTGTCGGTAGAACTGAGGAAAGTTGGATTGTGGGAGTAGGCACAGGACCTTCACACTCCGCGACCCCCCATTCCTGGGTGCTTTGGTGGAATCTGAGCTAGGCTTCAGCGTGGGCAATGTTTCAGGAACCCACTTTCCCACATGTAAACTCCATCATCGTCTGGATCATGATGGGATTTACTCCTCGGAAGGAGAGTTTAGAAGAAAGACTCGGAATTTTGAATAGTTTCTTTGCTGAGTTCACCATCTGGAGAGCCTGTGATTGATTAGCTGTGGCCTCCCCATTACATGTCAATATAATCAATGGGAATTAGTAGGCGAGGGTCATTACATAGATAATTTGCCTGCTGTGTAAATAAAAATGAAATTGTTTAAATTTTGCAAGAGAGAAAGAAAGTGAAAATAAGGAATGACAGAATGCTTGTGAGAGAAAGTGGAGGCCATGGGAATGACAGTTTTTGGAAGTGTGGAGCAGTTTGGCTAAGAATAGGAACGAAGGATATTTTTTTCTAGTTCCTCATCGCCAGCGTGAGGAAGTGTTCTTCTCTGTCCTGCTTGTACACATTGCCAGTAGTGCCTACTTCACGTATGTAAACATCGGCAAGAGAAGTAGATGTCTCATACCTGCAGGAGATTTTTTTTTAAAGGAAAAGCACAATTTATACTTTTTTTGTCATTTCTCTTGGCAGGTAAAACAGAAAGGGGCTCATACTCATCTTATGGGAGAGAATCAAACCTACAGGGTTGTCACCAGGTAAGTGTGAACCTCGGCTGGGGAGAGGTTGCTTGAGAGACTGAACCTGGGAAATCGGTGTGCTTTGTAAATTTGATTATGTGTTCTCAGTGGCGACTCTGAGAGGCACTGAGCGTCAGCTGATGACTATCTTTAATGAAATAACTCAAAGCTTAGAACTAATATATACCTCATCTTCAGGTCTCTGCTGGATCAGAAGTACATCCCCGGGCTTGTTTTTATTTATTTATTTTTAATCCATCAGCCGGTACCGGGGGCATTGTTTGCAAACCTGCAATGTCGGGGACAGTGGTTCTATCAAAAGAGTTTATTTGCAATTAAGAACTTAAGAATTTCCTACCCGGGAAATGGCTTCATGGAGCTATGTGTTAGACCCCTGGTTCGGGTGGCTATTGCCTTAAATTATAGTTTTTGTAGGGACTGTATGATGTTGTGTGAAAACAGGGTGGTATTGAGGGATAAAAGTGTCTGTGAAAATATGATTTGTTGTCCCTTTTTGTTTCTGAATTGTTTTTGGCTGGGAGTCAAGGCCAGCGGGCTAGCAGCGAAGCCGTCTCAAGGGAAGCATGCGTGAGCTAGAAAAATAAGCGTACTTTAATTAAATAATAAAGTGCCAGTGTAATACAAAGGTGTAGAGTGTGTGTGTGTGT
Organism: Ctenodactylus gundi; assembly: GCA_004027205.1. Classification (NCBI taxonomy): domain Eukaryota; kingdom Metazoa; phylum Chordata; class Mammalia; order Rodentia; family Ctenodactylidae; genus Ctenodactylus; species Ctenodactylus gundi. The sequence continues at coordinate 750,509 of PVKB01000010.1, read as the reverse complement.
GTCTGTGTGCACTCTGCATTTGTATACTTTGAACTCTCCGGAGAGGACCCATTTCTAAAAATACTACCAACAGGCAAAAGTGGAAGCTTTGTCATAAGACAATTGAGATTTTGTAGGTGCTCGCTTTTTAAATTCAGTATCAGTATTATTCGCATATCTAATATATATATATATATATATATATATATATATATATATATTTAAATTTGTGCTTCCTCTTTAAAACATCATTGGTTTCTTATTTTGGGAAGCTTGATAAAATTTAGTAACACCCTTTAACAGTCAAAGCTCTCTGCTGGTTAATTATTCATCCAAACAGAACATACATTCTCTCTGTGCAGGAAAAGAGATGCTTACTCTTTTGAACTCCCTCACTCTTCCCGTTTCTTTAATGATACGGGGGGAAAATAATCCATTTGGGAGTTTTCGGACAACCTGTTTAATCTATCTCTGAAATATGTAAGCACACATGCGTCTTCATAATGAAATGGGACATCTGAAGGAAGTTTCTTTTATATATCAGTCATCTATCATGAGAGGTGGAATTCTGGTGGGTGTTTCTTTTTTTCCCCCTGTATACATTTGCATTTTTAAAGTTGACTCCTTTGGCCCAGTTACCAGTTCAGTCATAGTCAGCTTCTGAAAGATACGTTGCGATCAGGTTAACTGCTCGGTTGAGAACTCGTGCCGGAGTGTAGTTCATGGCAGTTTGTTTGGAAAGAATTCTGCAGGAAAGAAATTTACAGCCATTCCAGCGCAACGGAAACATCTTTGGAATGTGAGTGCACATGTTCGGGGCAGATAGCCTGGGCGACAAGCCTCTCAGGCCTGGGTCTCTGGTGTAAAGCTCTCAATTCCTGCAGAGGCGCTGGTTCCTGCGGATCTTCTTGCTGAGGGTCAAAGCGGAGGTCACTAGAGTTTTGGGGGAGAAGCAAGTTGACAACATCCTTCCTTTTTGCAAACGGACATGGCAGAGGGCTCTGTTTTCTCTGGGCCCCCTTGGCTGGTCATTGAGAGAATAGGCTTCCTCGCCCCTGTATCCTTTCTTACTAATAGGAATTGGCGTGATTCCTCACAGACACAAAGATTTCCTCTGCTGAGTAAGCGTGAGGCCCCTTAACTTGTGAAGCATCATCCGGAGCGTGTGAGTCTGTCTGTGTCTGCAGAACCCAGACCCTCCTCCCTCCGTTTGTAGGGAATACTTCCCCCGGGTGAAACTGAACTTCCATTTTTTTCAAACACAAGGTGAGGAGTGGAGAGGGGCAGGAGGGGATATAGAGGTGGCTGGCTGCTGTGTGATGGCTGTGTTTCTGGGCCTTGGGAGGTTCCTTTTGAGATACTGGTATCCGGGAAAATTCTTTTGTATGAGAATGTGACTGATCTGCTTTTCTTTAAAAGCCTTCAGACTCTAGCTGAGGAGTGTAGAGATTCTTTCATTCTTGCTTCTGCTCCATAATTGTGAGTCTTGCAAGAACCGACACCTCTCTGTGCTATGGGCTCAGCAGTCTCCATAAACAGTGTGATTACTTCAAGATAAGAAAAGGGAAACGCTGGGAATCTCCTGCTTGGGGAACCAGGGCTTGAGGATGAGCTGTGGACCTGGTGTGCATTTCTGCTTTCTGTGAAATTTGAGAATAGAACAGACCATGGTGTGTTTCCCAGTGAATCAGTTTTTCTTGAGCCGTATTGTTCTTTGAATCCCTGTCTTCTACACCAGCTAGACAAATCAAAACGGCAGGCTAAATCTCAGTATCTTGTGTTTCAAGTCTAAATAGCAGATCACAGCTGAAATGATCCCCCACTGTGTGACAAGGTGAGTGACTCGTGGGAAGGGGCTTTGTTGCCTCCCCTTGGCTGCGTTGTTGAGGTGCTGGACAGTCTGTTGTAAGGAGCTCCGAAGCTGCTGCTTTTAATTTTTCTTTGTATTTTAACAATATATCCTGTGGGCTTGAAGGAATGAGTACTGGTGTCTGGGAATATGCTTATTTTAGTCCCAGTGGCTTGGTGTTTGGTGTAAAGAAATAGTGGTTATAAGCAACAGGTCCATTGGGTTCCTGAAGGAATTCAGTATGACTATAAGACCTATATAGTTTCCACAGTATATCAGGTCAAAAATACATGTGCATCCATTCTGTTTCTCTTAAAGATTTAACGCTAATCATAACTTTTTAAAGGGGAATATTTTAGAAGAAAGATAAAGTTAGGCAATGTTCTTTTTATTCAAAATATGAGTTGTGCTATGAATTCATTGATGTATTTTGATGTGACATTATTAGAAGTAAACATGAACTTGGTTGCTTTTTGAAGCTGTTGAAATTTTATAGAAAATAAAGCAGTAGAAAAAAAAAAAAAGCAGCCAAGCGGACTTTGTAAAGTTCTCGCTAAATGTGGGAAGACAAATTTAAATCAAATTGGGGTACAGAAATCACAGCCAGGCTTAAAACTTTCTTGCCAGATTGCAACCTCATGCTATTTTTTAACTGGCAGAAAAAATAAAATTTATAATGGAAATTCTGACTAAAATTAAAATGCGTGGGAATAAACTTTTTCACAAGCTAGCCCAACCTTTGTCTTGTAATAGCCACTACCTAATTCGTTAGGGTTATCATTTCAAATGACAGAAGGAAAAAAGTATCATTTATTTTGGCCATTTTCCTGCTTTGAATAGGATGTTGGGCAGCTTGCGACTTTTTTTACTTTGCCAAAATTTCCTGTTTTTGAATGAGCGATGAGGTCAACACAAATAGCCATTATTAGAGCAGAAGTTTACCCCTTAAACGCAAGTTCCACTTGCATTGATTATTGGGAGTCATTTGTGGTTTCTTGCTGGGACAGCCAGAGTCTAAAGCCATAGTTTCTTTATTATCATTTCCTGGGCAAGGTGGATGTGTAGGGAGATTGATGCCCGGATATGTAGGTCCTGAGACCCATCAAATTAGAACCTTAGGAGTGGCCTGTGCTTTTCTGACTGCTCCCCAAAAGGTTCTGATGCACAGCTAGTTTTGAGCACTTCTGAAAATGTTCTGTAGAAATGTACTCGATTTTAATGACTCGTGTTCAAAATCTGGCATTTACTACTGACCTTGATAAAGCTTTTAGTCTTCTTGCTTTAATTAGGTTATTCATGGCAGGGAAATGTATTGCATCTGACCTTCATTTAAAAGGCAGTGAAAATTAGAGACTTCCTGAAAATCAGTAAGGTATCTTGAAATTTGTGTGGGGAATTCTGTGACTTTCCTGCCTGTATGCTGTTTTCTCTTGTGAAGACAAAGCTTTACCCTCAACTAAATTTGTTTCTTTCTCAGCAATAAATCAAATAAGACAATGCTGATAAAGTTATTTGATGTTTAGACGTTAAAACTGAGAGGATTTAAGAATTAGACCTAATCTAGGATATTGTTCTTAAAGTCCGCAAAACTTGGAAGCTATAAGCGGATTTTCTATATATATGTATGGAACTTGGAACTTAGATTGTTCATTTTGGACTTATTAAAACTGAACCTGTGGCTGATTCTGGGATGAATTAGATGTTTAAGAATTGGTTTTCTTTTCATTGCTTTCGTGTTTGATCCACCGGGTAGTACAAATGACTAAGTTATAACACTTTGTCCTCCTCACATTTTGCTCGTCTGAAATAAACAATGTAAGGATCAAAAAATTCATAAAATTCTCTAGTCTATTATGGAAAAGTCTGTTTAGGACTTGTATAAGAGGAAATAGCCATTGCTTTTTAATTTGCTATTATGTCTAAATATTTGTTCTTAGTGTCCGGTAATTCATTCCCGGTCCTGGACGTTCTTCCTGAGAACCTGTCCCAGGCGGGGCCTCTGCTGTGTGATTGCCTTAGCGCTCCTTGCTCACTTCCACTGCTTTCTCCGGCATGCCGTTACTTTGTGTTTGTGGATTACTGGTTTCTGCCAGGATTCTGTGGACTTCTGGAGGGCGGGCCCATGTCACAAGGCACTGAGTACCATGTGCCTTGCAGGGTAGGAATGGTGAGGACCTAATGTCTGGTTCTCCAGCCTTACCTTTTGAAAATATTTCCAAGGAGTTAGTTTTAAATAGCGATATGTGCAAACCGCAGAGGGAACATCATTTTTGATGTGTGTGGAGATTAGAAAGTGATACTCCATTGGGAAGACTTTCCCGGTCATCTACTGTAGTGGGCCCAGAAGGGCATAGAGGGTATGACGTGTAGGGAGACTCGGAGTAGAATGCTTACGTGGTGGCGTCAACGCCCGGGGCCTGTGCATGCGGACAGGTGTGAACAGGGGAATTCTAGATGTCCTGTGTGTTTCTGCTGGGCGTGTTCTTGGAACTGAAGTTTATAATCCTGGTCTAGTCTTTTAAATGTCCCAGTGTGAGCAGTAGGACACGATATGCGTGGTATGATAGTTTTAGACGTCCCAGGGGCTGAGTTTGCAGTGCGTACGCCGTCCCAGCTCGCTCCCTGAGCAGTGCTTTACAAGCGGCGGCTCATTCCCTTTGGGGGATGCTGTGGTTATATTCCTTCCTCAGAAGCCACCCACTACTTACCAGGGAGGCAAAGATTCGTTCTGTCTTCGCATTGGCTGGGGAATAATCTTTGTGCGGTGTTTGGTAGTAAGGAAGCAAAGGAAAGCATCTTTATACCCTTCCTTCAATCCAGCAGCCTCCTTCTGGACATTGCAGGGGAAAAATAGAGCCTTTTAAAAAAAATGATAAAGTCTTTAAGGTCTTACTGTATTGCCCTACATTGTTCCGGCTGGCCACAAACTTGAGCTCAAGTGATCTTCCTGCCTCAGGCTTTCAAATAGGTGGGACTTCTGGTATTCTTTCATTTTTATTTTCAATCTTACATGGTCAAATATTTCAAAACCTAGGAAAGTTAAAAAGCTAATAAAATGAAATGCCATATGTATGTATGTATGTATGTATATATATCTTGTAGATGAGGCACTTGTTAATATTTGTTATATTTTCTTTATTTGTGTATATATAGATATTATGGACACATGTGTCTGTGAGAGAGAGCGTGTGTGTGTGTGTGTGTGTGTGTTTATGTGTGTGTGTGTTGAGAGAGAGAAAGAAGAGGAACCTTTTTCAAGTGCAGTTCTATGACTTTAATTCTAGTTTTCAGTATGAATATCTTAAAAATAGGACACTTGCATCTTTAACAAAAATGCTATTGTGAGCCCTGAAGAAATCAGCAATAATTTTCTAATCATAATTCTTATTCAGATTGCTTCATAGTTATCCCTACAATAATGCCTTTATTGCCTTTTTAAAAAGCATTGCCTTCATACATGACATTTGGTGTCTATGTCTCTTTGTAATTTTTTAAACTAAAGCAGCCTCCCCTTTCTTCCTTCATTCTCTGTTTCTCTCTCTTCCTTCTTCCTTCCTTCCTTCCTTCCTTTCTTCCTTCCTGCTTTCCTGCTTTCCCTCCTTCCTTTCTCTCTCTGTCTCTCTTTTCTTTCTCTTCTTTTTTGGTGGCTTGGGTTACAGAGTGATGGGTTCCTTAAAGAGATCAGGCCAATTGCGTTATAAAGCGTCTCCTTTTCTAGAACTGTTGCGTTCTTTTCTTGTGATGCTGTTTAACAGATCCATCACTTGCTTTGCCCACACACTAAGAATTAGGCATAAAGGTTAATTCAGATTAAGTTAGGTAATTTGGGCTGGGGAGCTCATGGATGATAGGGCACGTGTTTCGTATCCTGACAGGGTGTTGGGTTGCATGCTAGTCACTGTGTCAACTCAGTCAACTGGTGTAAGTGGCAATCCACAGGTTGCTGCACTGTACAGAAACCTTTTGCCGCTTTGCAGATGGCAGGTAATCTGTACGTTGGTGCTGTGGCACTGGGCAAATACCCCTTCCCCCAGCAGCTACCGACCGATATGTTGGTTTTAGCATGTGTTGAGGATCTCTGCCTGAATCAGTAGACTTCAACTTGGTGATTATTTTTAATTCTGTCATTCTGTCTGTGTGTCCAACTGGCATTGTTTTCTAGAGGAAGTCTATTATTCTCCTTCTTAACACTGCAATGTTAGCACTTCCTAGATGTGCTAGTGTGGTATCAGTAATCTTTGGTTCTAATGTGTTCTTTACCTGGAGACTGCTTGAGGCATTAAAGGATTTTTTGAATTTCTTAAGGTATATTAATAAGAGAAATAGGTCAGGCTTTGTCTGATGGTCAGAAAAAACCTTAACTACAGGAGGCAGGAAATAATTGTAAGTACGTTTCCTTGCAAACTCCAATATTCTTGTGCGGACATTTGAAACGTTGTGACAGTCTCTTTCCCCCAGACTGTTTGATTATTCTTGCTGTAAACCTACAGTTTTGTTAAATTCTCATATTGACCTTGTGCATTCCAGTAATTATTGTTAAACATCTCACAAGGTTGGCCGTCAGTGGCTGACCGTCACTCTGGTGGATTGCCGTGGTGTTGCATGCAGCTACCTTTTCAGACATCAGTGTGGTATCAGCAATAATCCCTGACCCATCCTGTCATGGCTGATGGCTGAGTGTCTAGATGAGTGAATTTCTAAGAGGAAGTTTGGGCTTCGTCCAAAGGAGGCATAGGGAACTACTGTTAGTTATCAATATAAACCTCTGAGGGGTTCGTTAGCTGTCCTCAGGTTATCAGTTTAAAAGTGGCCCTCAGAATATAAGCAAGTATGTACCAAATCATATTCCAGGCTCCGATATGTCTGGTTTCAAAGCCCGGTCTTTTTCCACCCTGGGTTCCCTGCTGCCCACGCCTGTGATGGGATGTGTGGGCTCAGATGTCTGCCATATCCCCCTTAGGAAACCATTCTCAGAAGGCTTCAGTCTTCCAGGAGGTCCTTTTGGAGTTGGGGAGAACTCTGGCCCCGGCTGCTGGGGTGGGGAGGAGGGGATAGAGAGGAGGCAGGTGACGCTGCTCCTGGCTGTTCTGTTTGGGAAAAAGGTATGAATAGTTTATTCAACAACATCCTCAGTCTTACCATGTGTGTTCTTTTTAAAACCAGTGAGGATTTCCTGTAAAGACGCTGAGGTAGGATTTGCCAACTCACATTTTAGCTATAGCCCTGAACACTTCTCTTTGTAGTGTGTAGATCATAATCTGGCCTTAAATTTTTGTAGAATGCAGGCAAAATACAGTTTCTTATTACACACACTTGGATTCATATTAGGACAAATTATTATTCTCAAAATACTGGAACTATATACCACAAGATTCTAAAGCAGTGTCTTTAGTAGGCTTTTAATTGTGACCCAGCTGTTTTTCAATTAACGACATTTAACACACGTGTGATATACATGAAATAACAGAAGAAGTGTTTAGAAACACAGAAGAGTTTTATGCAGCGATTGACAATACCTGGTGTGTAAAAAACCATTGAAGTTGCTCTAGATGGTTTAAGAGACACCCAAGAAATGGACTTCTAGTCTCCAAGTTAGAATTTCACGAGAGTTTTTGGATTAACTTCGTCATTGTAATGCCACACATCGGGGACTTTGTAATAACCACTAGCAATTAGGACTAGACTTCTTCATGCTTTTATTTCTGATATGTAAAGAGACAGGTGAAAAAAATAGATGACCAAATAAATAGTTGAGTTAATTATGAAGTATAGCTGGTAAAAGTTTAATCCTCAGTACCACAGTGAAATCAGGATAGCCCTACAGCGTGTTTCTCAAGGGAAGGCAGTGTACTTACACACAATTCAACATCATGGTTTATTTTTTTTAATATGAAATGACAGAAATATTTATTTTTTGCCTAAATTGAGGCATGATATTATTCCATCGTTGAGGAAATGTGCCCTGAAACCCCTGAAACTCCTAAAACTGAAGCCCAAAATATCAGGAACACAGGAGGATATCATTAGGACCCCCTCATCTGAAGCGCTACGATTAGTGAGAGACGGAATCTTAGAAAAAAATACTTTGTGGGCAGAAACAGATGTTATGGAGTCTGCTGCTGTGCCTGCTTAGTGGTGGCCTGCTTCGCTTGGAAGCTTCCACTCTTGGAGACGCTGTACGTGTGTGCTGTGGATGTTTGTGAGGGCTCGTACTTGCGCTAACAGGGATGTCTGATCTACCGGAAGTGGTTTTGGGGGAGGAGAGAAGAGAAGTAGGCAGGGCTGCATGCTTGCATTCACTTCTGAATTTCTAACATGCAAATGTTCTTTTCATAGCATGGCCCTTACTTGTATCAGACTTTTCTTGTTCTTAATAAAGGGAGAAAGCGCATTCTGGTGAGATCGTGACTTTAACTTACTTCACCAGGTTTCATTGAATACAGCATGTAGTCACTGTTGCATTTTTACGGTTACTAAAAACTACATAACGCTCATTTCCGTTTCCTTCTCCATCCTGAGGACAACTTTCAGTAAAGGATATCTATGATTTTTTAAAAATACCAGATACCTTATTTGCAGTCCACTTCAGCACCATATTTATGCGCGTTTGGAGCAACAGTAATTCAGGAATAAGAAACTCGTAAAGAGTAGCATCGTGGGGGTCTTTAAGCAGTGACCATCCTCTAGAGCACTTTCCGTGAGGGTTTCTGCTTAGTGAAATTTGACCATGCATGCATGCAAAATAATCTGAGCTCATTTGCACCACTATAATGAACAGCAGGACATTGAATCTTCTCAGTTTTATTGGCATTGTATACAGTAAGTTATTAAATTTCATCTCTGTAATACACCTGCAGTAAAATAACAAAACATTGCTGCACTTAAAGAACATGTGTGTGTGGTACAATGCCCTCCCCTGCCATCTCAGCCCCCACCCCCCAACAGCTGCTTACAGATTTCAAGATCTATTGTATATATTCCCTTGAGCCTGCCTCTAATAATCGAGACACATCTGCCATTGCAGTATTATAGGCATATGTAGTTTTATTGAAAACTATACCTGTAAAAAAATTAAATAACTCCTAGTTCAATTAAATTGGCAAGCTACCTTTTGCAAAGATCGTATTGCAGACCTCCTGAGACCTCCTGAGTTCATTTTATTCTTATATTACAAATCACTAAATATGTTATTTTTATGTAGCTGAGTAGTTACCTTTTCTCATGCTTTGATGGCAAGGTACTTTTATCTCCTTTCACTTTTTCTCTTCTCATCTTTACGTATAAAACAATTCTATTCAAGCTGTGTGGGACAAACACTGAAAACCTGGCCTCAGTGCACACAGGATAAATAAGGCCAAGGGGAAAGGTTCACATACAGCTCTAACTCTTAAGTGATCGTTTGGATAAGCATAGTTTACAAAACCAGGATCCACCTGACTCGTGTTGTGTGCTAGTTGAGATTTTTTTTCAAGATTCTTTGAGATCTGTGTGTCACAAGAATGATAATATCGGTCACAATCTGAAGAGAAAATGATTTAGTTTATCAGACAAGGCAGAGGCAGCTGTAGTCCTACCAGATTAAATTCTTTCTACTACTTAGCTCTTTTTTGAGTAGATATTGGGTCAACAATGGATGTTTATCAGGTCGTTTTTAACCCGAAGAAGGAATAATAGTAAAGCCATGCAGAAGCAGTTCTTAGCGTACCTCCTTCTGTAACATCTGTGTAGGTTTCATGAAGCTGATCATGTCAATATTACCGTGATTGAACCAAGAAGAAAAGTTTGTTAATTTGTTTCATAGCACCACGGAAAGAAACCCAAAGATGAGATGCCCATGATGCCATGGGGAAAATATATGTCCTATGAGAAGAGTAAGAAGGCCCATTGTTACATAGTTTCCTTTAGAAAGAATGAACATCTTTATGTCACTCTTTCTCTGCATGAATGAGCTGAGAAAATAAAGGCAGCATAAGTATAGAACATTGACCCTTTGATTACAATTGAAAAGTTGGTGATTTCCCTGACGATGTCACAGATAAATATTAGATGATGACTGACTGCTACAGAGTAGAAAATCAGGTATTGGTAACTAGTCAGGATGAAAAAAAAAATAGCTGCACACAAATAATTTTCTGTTTTGTTAGATTGATTGAAACCTGTAGGCATGTGGTTCCCGTCGGCATTTCCTGTGCTCATGAGGTTATTTGTGCTGAGTCTTCTTCCCCGGGGTAGGTTTTAGTCCCTTCGCGTTCCTGGGGAGTTGAGGTTTCACGGGGATGAAGACCTGAGTCTAAGATAAGGTCTTTCTTCTAGGATCTAGAATCCCGAAGGAGCCAGATTTCAAAATCTTAGAGGGATTTTAACTTTGTCACATAGGATTTTTAGTAGAAAATATATGATTAATTTTAGACAAACTGATTTAGCAAAACTCGTGCACGAAGTGCAGAATCCAGGCCAGTCCTCAAAGTTCCATCAATACTGTACTTTCTTCCCTTGAATGTGACTCATTTCTGTGAAAATACCTAGTGCTAGTACTGTCAGTCTATCAATACTGTCACATTGGGCTCCGCAGCTCAGGACTGTCATTTGTAGAGTGACGACATCACTGTTGACATCAGTGCTGATAAATGATTTGCTCTGGACAGTAACATGTGCCGAAGAGGAATGTCTGCAGCTGCCACCACCATGGCACGGGCCCTCCAGGAGTCGCTTGGCATCTCTGCCAATTGACCGTCTCAGCCAAGAAGTCACTAATATGGACCAACGTCCCTCGATTCCACCCCCTGTCCTTAGCTGAGTAATGCTTGCTTGACTTTTTTTTTTTTTTTTTTTTTTTTTTTTTTTTTTTTTTGAGACAGGGCCTCATTTTGTACTTGATTTTGTTTTGAGGATGCAAGTACCGGGTGCCATTTTATCAGTGTAAAGGACATTTAAGTTTGGTTATTCTGTAATTTATTTCCACAGAACTTATTCTTCACACCCCTTTGGGGATAACACACACTTGATCAGTTCTTAAACTGTGGCCTGCCTCCATTCAGATCACCTTGCAAAGCAGATTCTGTCTCCTGGTGTAGTTCATCTCCAAACTTTCACAGACTCGTAACTCCTCAGAGTGGAGTTCCATCTAGTACGTCTGCTTTTGTTACATGGCGGAAAGGTTTTTGTTTTTGTTCTAGATAGTGGAAATAAAATGCAGACGTCCTGAATCTGCCCGGGACCAAAACATTATAGATCATTTAACCACAAAATATAAAATATTTCATGAGTTGTCTATTTTGGATGTGAATATTTATGACGAATTAGCATCCTGAGGGAGGGGCTGGGGCTCTGAGTTCTGTCCCATTGGGCTCTGTAGGCCAGTGGTGAGAGCGCTTGCCCAGGAAGCAGGTGGCCTTAAGTTTGCTTGCTCAGCACCACATAATAGCCGTGCGTGGTGGCGTACTCCTATAGTATCAGCACTGGGGAAGCTGAAGCAGGAAGGTCACCATGACTTTGAGGCCAGCCTGAGATTCATAGTGACTTCAGGACCAGGCTGGACAGCAGAGTGACACACTGTCTCAAGAAAAAGGGAACAAACAAACCAAGCAAGCAAACAGAAAGGAAAGATAGAAAAAAAGCAAGCAAGCAAACAATCAAGAAAAAAGAAAGAAAGAAAAAAGAAAGAGAACCCTGAGCCCCACTGAAGACTCTGAGATTACAGTGTAGGCAGAGGTATTGAGCTAACAGGATAGTTACCTAGTCAGAAGCTTTAATACTTACATATTTCAAATTCATATTCTAATATCTATCAGGCTGTATTCTCAAGAGGTCAAGGTAAAATGTGGCAATTACCAGGCGTGCATGAATGGAGAAGAACGGCTCATTCACGGAGAGTTTTGTGCTGTTGAATTTGAATTCCATTGATTAAATTTCCCCTCCGGACTTTGCACCTGTGTCTTTGGCTTGGTCACTAACCTCACAGCCACCCCTGGGAATAACTGGTCTCCCTCACCTCCGTAAGCATGAGTTTTAGTACTGCCTCAGTTCTGGCCCAGGAAAAGTGACCCCAGTGCTCCCACCCTGCCAACCGCCCCCTGGACCCGATTGGGGCTGCCTCGGCCCGCTTCCGGCTACCCTCTCTGTCACGCGCAAAGGGAGCATCAGGCCTTCGCTCAGCGTCTCTAGTGGCTTCAGACTCTGCCCTGAGGCGGGCACACAGCAGGCTGACTTCACTCCACACTTCCACCTGCTGCTCTTAAGAGCTCTGTTGATGCACCTTCGGTAGTCCGGGGTGTCTTTATTCTGCGTCTGCTCAGAGTATGGATATCTGCCTGTATCACTTTCAAAACTGAGCCCAGGGGTTGAAATGAACCCTCGTCCTGAGCCGTAGCCTCAGCTATGTATTTTAGTTTGGTACAGGTTCCAGCTAAGATGTGCAAACTGGCCTCGAACTTGCCAGCCTCCTTCCTCGGCCTCTCAAATGCATGGGATCACAGGTGTAAACCAGTGTGTCTAGCTCCCTTAGTAACTAACTCACAGTCTTCGTTCCAAACTACCTGTGCAGTGTTTTCTCTGGGGACTCTCAGGGTTGGAGCCAGTCCGGCACGAGGTGCCTCTTTCCAGTACTTAGCCGCCTCGGGGCACTTCTCTTTCCTAGCAGTCCTGACACTGCACACAGTCGGAGTTGGGCAGGGCCCAGGCCTGCCACCTCAGCCTTCACGGCGTAGCGGGGGCATGCAGTGTTTGCTCTCGAGCCAAAAAGAAGCGAATAGCGGGGCCAGCAAGGGTGACAAGGTCCATGGGTGCAAGTAATTCATATTTCAATACTTTTGAACACACTTTTTTTCTTAATTGTGCCGGTAACCTTTTGAGGTGAGAACTCTTTATGTCCACGTTCTATTGATAAACTGAATGTGGAGATTTTTTTCCATGATTAATAGTAAGTCACAGAGAGGAGAGTAGACGACAAACTCTTTGGCTCCAGAGTAGTCATTTTTTATTGCTTTTTGTTTTCATCACTGGAGAAAGTTGATGGAGCTTATTTATGTATGTATGTATGTGTGTAGTATGTCTGTGTTTTCTGGACTGGGAATTGTACCCAGATCCTTCAAACAGTTTAATTTTTTTTGGTTTTGTTTTGAGACAGGATCTTGGAGATTATAGGCCTTTACTACTGGGTCTGGCTTGGTGTAGATTTTTATCAAATCAAGTAATTCACGGAGTATCGAACCTTTATGTAGCTGTTTCCACGTGATTTCTCATGCCACCCTGGTAGCATCCATGGAAGCTGCTCCAGTGACCGTGGGGGTCTCTTCCTATCTATGCATTGCTGGAGAAGGGTCCAGCAGCTTGAATTATCTACAGTGTTGAAAAAAATACATCTTAATATGTTGAATAATACTCAAATCCCAATACTTTTCAAAGTAATACAAATTAGAGTAGCCTGGTGTGTATTTCCCGCGTTGTCTAGCACCTTTCACTGGTGGTAATTCTGTTTCTGAAAGTAGTAGGGAGATCCTTCGCTGTCCTGAAGATCGAAAAGAGTCTGGGGAGAAGCGCAGTGTGAGTGCGTCACCTTGTCCCACGGGGTTCTTGCCCACCACTTCCCCCATGCACCACGTTTGGCAGAGGATGGGTAGGAAAAGGGAAGGGTAGATGAGTTGTTTGTGTTTTCTTCTTCGTTTCCTTCATGTGATTCGTTTTCTTATAAGTTTGAGGTTAACAATGAATGGTGCTCCTGAATTTATCTTTCATTTATATTGTTGAAATCCTTAAAGATAGCATGTTAGAGCTAGGAAGGACCTTACTGTCATCTGGTGCCTAATGCAGCTTTGTAGCAAATAGGACTCAAAGGGTAGAGATGTCGAGAGATCAGGTCTGGATCACACAGCAGCCCTCACTCACTTAACCCTGCACAATTCTGTGAAATCGTAATACCGTGTCCCTGAGGTTTTCCCTTGATGTCTGCTTTCTGTTTCTTCCGATGAGCAAAGCGCCACCTAGACCTAGACCGTGAAGTAGTAGCCAGTAGCAGCCAGAAAATATTTCCTGAAGAAATTTCTAGACGAGCGTCCCTTTGTTCAGCTACCACTGAATTGCACTGCCAGAGAGCCAGAGGGTGTCGTTTGCTTGTAAATACTGAGTTTTTGAAATGTCACTGTAACACTGGAAAAATGTTGTCTCAGAAGGTTGCCAAAGTGACAGAATCCCGACATTGTAAATACCAGCCAACACAAGTGCTCATAAATGACAGGAGTAAAATATACTTGACTAAATCCATAATAATCACTGATAACAGTGTTTGCCCTCAGTGGCCAGGAGCAGTGAACTTGGATAAGAACCACATGTGTGCAGATACCGTTAATGTGTTTAAGCCTCCAGCCATTCCCGAATATTGTGATGGAAAAGCTCCCTAAATATGTAAAACTTTACAATAACTAAGAAGCGGATGTGTGAGTTAGGGTGCTGGTTGGCCCTGTTGGAACAGGAGAGAGCCCTGGCTAGCTTCACACTCTAGAGGACTGATAAGGTGGCCATTGTTCTGGCCAGAACCAAGCTGTGAGCCAGGCCCAGGCCTCTATTTTCAACTACTGCCATGCCTACAAGATCCACTTGCTGCAAGCAAAGAGCCCACATGTACACTGTGTTGTATAAAGAAAATGTGGAATGGACTCAGAGATCGGAAACCTCAGTGGCAAATGGCAGGATTCAATGAGAACCTGAACTCAACCTGGAGTTTCAAGGGACAGATACATGGTCAGATCTCCTTTGTCTTACACTCTTATAATCCAGACTTTTTCTTGATAATAACTTTCTTCTCTATAGAGTTGATTGCTTCCTTCTCATTTCTATTCTAGCACAGAAATGGCATATTGATATCAGGGATTCTAAGTGGATGTGTACAGGTTAGCAAGCCAGTAACTCTTTAGCCTCTGGGACGGGTTAGTCCTGATGTTCAGCTGAAGCACCTCTCAGAGCTCTGCCTCCCCAGAAATGCTCAGGGAATGGTGCCCTTGAATGACGTGGGTTGGATCCTCTCAGTTTTTCATCCCGCTGGGAGCAGAGTAACTGGGGAAAGGCGGGGCTGATCTGCCTCCCGCCCTAGGGAGTCACCACCTTCTTTGCCTGAGGCTGTGGGTGGGGGGTGGGGAGCAGGGGTGCCTAGACACCCTTCTTGTCTTTGGTTTTGTGAATGTACAGAGTCCCTTTTTTCTTTATTGACATGCTCTTGTATTATTTGAATTTCTTAAAATAAGCACTGTCTGTGTGTCTGTCTGGCACTACTGGGAATTGAACCCAGGGCTTTTTCATGGAGCTACAGCCTCTGCACTTTAAAAAAAAATATTTTGAGGTAGTTTCACTAAATTTTTAAATTTCCAAGGATGGATTTAAACTTGTGATCCTCGCACCTTAGTCTCAGAGTACTGGGATTACAGGCTTATTCTACTATACCTGGCTGGCCTTTGAAACTAAAAACAAAAGCAGTATTCAATATTAGAAGCACTCCTGATGAGAGATGGGATAAACTACAAATTTATACATTGCAGTTTTGTATCTGGCCAAGAAATTATGGTGACTGTGCTTCTTGGATGCTTGTGCTTAGGTCAGAACTCGTGAGAAGGGAAAGCTTTCAGTCAGAAGGTGCTGTTGGTAGATGAGCTGGAAATG
This sequence comes from Ctenodactylus gundi, assembly GCA_004027205.1. NCBI lineage: Eukaryota > Metazoa > Chordata > Mammalia > Rodentia > Ctenodactylidae > Ctenodactylus > Ctenodactylus gundi. Next base: position 735,034 of record PVKB01000010.1, on the reverse strand, counting down.
GTCTAAGTGACTAAGGCCATGGGATGTATGCAAATTTTGTTTCCTGTGAATGTGGTCTGAGTACATGACATTATAACTTAGGAAAAAAACAGTAGTATCACAAAGCTGTGAGAACTTCGTAGATTGGCAAGTGGCCTGGTAACATGGTCATTCAGCCTTCTCCTGGGATTCCCTGGATACCCCATATCTCAAGATACCTGGCAGCTCCTAGGAGGGAGAGACTGATAGACTTGCTTGACTGATGTGGTGGAGATGATGGTGTCGGAGGGCTGGTGGCCAGTCTCAGGCTGTGTCCTGGCACTGCTCCTGCTTGTTTGGTCATGAATGCAAGCAGAGATTGAATAGCGTCTTAGATATTCCTCGAAGAAAGGCAGCTTTGTCTTCCTGGGATGCACTGGACAGCAGCAGCTATGTGCATTTTCTGCAGCTCAGGCACCCAGTGGTGGTGCTGGGCTCATTGACTTCTCTCCCCAGGGCCCGACACCACAGCGCCTCCTGCAAGGCTGTGTGGGCTGGAGCAGCGGGACAAGCGTTGGGGTAGAACTGTGTCACGAGTTATCACGTTTTCTACTTTTTTCCACTTATATTTTTAGTCATTTTTAATTTTCAATAGTTCTTAAAATTATTTTATAAAAAGCTGTGGGGGGTTTTATTTCAGGCTTTTGTAGCAGATTGAATTTGTTTTAGCCAGCTAAAGAAGGAGAGTTGAATAAAAGTAGTCCAGGCACAGAGTGGCTGGGGCAGATGGCTAGCTGAATCAGGGTCAAGTCCCCCCCCCCCCCATTTTATTGATATGTATAAGCGTGAAATTTATGGTTTACAATGAAGTTGAGCATTTTGTGCACCTACGCATCTTGTCAAGGTGACAAGGGCTTTCCCTCTCTCCTTTTGTCCCTCCCTACCCCCTCTCCCTTCGTACCCTACCCCCCGGGTTCACTGTGTTTTTTGTTTTAAGTTCCATAAGAGAGGGTCAGGTTTTAACGAGGCTGTGTTTTGTTAAACTCATCTGTATCTACAGGTAAATGCACTTTCAGCCTGTGTCATGCCAGTGGACAGCCACAAATTTGACTCTTGCCTACTGAGTGATCCCTCCCTTGTTTTTCTTGATTCTTTTGCCTTCAACCAGTTACCCTGTTAGAAATGAAAAAAATTAAAGAGGCTTCTTTGTCACTGCTGCACAAATATTGGTCAAGCTTAGATAGCTCCTTTGTAAGTTGTAGAATTTAGAGGGGTTGTCTTTGAACTTAAAAGTTTGCTGATGAAGAAAATAAACATAAGATTTGGGGAATTCATTCTTCTGCTCTGCACGTTCCCCTGTGGCTCTAGTTTTTGTTTCACTCCATCCCCACCCACCCACAGTCAGGATCTGAGAACTTTCTTGTGAGAGCTCAGAATCATCAGCCTCCTCAACATGGAACTAGCCCCAAAGTGCCCCCTGGTGGCAAGAGGGGGGACAGACAAGATGGAGGATGAGAAAAAGGTGAGGTGGGTAACTGAATCTTCTAACATGTATTTCTAGTTAATGATGCCTAACAAGTCGTCAGCCGTTAGCATCTCTTGTCAACAAGATCTGTGAATGGATTATTGTATGCCTAGATTCCTTTTTAGGGCCATTTTGCCATGAGATTTCTTTCTTTGGTCGTTGTGGTTTATTTTATGTGATTTATGGGTCTAAGGATTGAACCAAGGCCTTCACACTGAGGTACATTCCTAGCCCATTTTTTAGTTTCGATTTTGAGACAGAATCTTCACTAAGCTGCTAAGTTGCCTAGAATGGGCCCAAACTTGTGATTCTCCCGCTTCAGCCTTCGCTAATGCTGGGATCACAGGCGTATGGCACTGATCATACATTTTCAGTTCTTGTTTTCCAGTTTCCTTTGGTCTGATTTGCATTTCTAGGCATATTGCATTGGTCGTAACCTTTTCAACAGTACCTGTAACACCCACACCCACACCCACACCCACACCCCCCCCCCCACACACACACGTACACACGAGAGGGAGAACATACATGTGAGCAGGACTGGGTTAAAGCCTGCAAATGTTGTCACCTCATGTGCTGGTGTGAGCAACACTCGGAAGGGCTGTGACTTTGTAGGCACACTGATGAGCCAAGCACTTGTCACCCCCACTGCTGCTCATTGGCCTACTGGGTGTGAGCGCCCCGTCTAATCGACAGCTGTCTGTTGTCAGAGGGCCATCTTTTCCCCTTTTCAGTTTGACTGAACACAACAGAGACATCTGCATAGCTCTCTGAAGCTCTGACACAACTGCCCTGCCTGCCAGCCCTCAGACATTGAAGGCTGTGTAATTGAAGAGCTCAAAAAAAAAAAAAAATTAACCCATTGACCATTTTGAATCAGGGTACACTGGCAAAGAGAAGAGTCTCTTTTTAAGGTGACTACACGACTCTTTTGTAGAGGCAGGCATACCATTCAGTGTCGTGCTGAATCAGGGCAGTAGAGTATAAAATGTTTTGGTAGTAGTAAGTTATGGAATTCTGTTGAGCTGAGTGTGTGGAATAGGTGGTTTTGTTCAGTTTCATAGTAGAGCCAGTATTTTGTGGCAGAGGGCTATGTAAATCATGGGATTGCATCCTGACTGTCTTCTGTGAAGATCATGATGGCAAATTCAGCTTGTATATAGCACCACTAGTACTTGGGGTATCCATACTTAGGGGTGAGGGTTACTCCTTTTTCTTTCATAGCCACACCTGAGTCTTCCTTTTGAGGGAAGATTCCAGAACCTGCACAAGTTTTTAGTCTCCATATTTCTTGGAATAGATGACCGACTCTGTAGCAATGTCTCTTTAGGGCATTCCCTGTGTAACAGAGATATGAACCTACATTTTATGAGACAGTGGGTAATAGTTTGAATTTTTGTACAAATATCAGCTTGAGAATTTAAATATTTACCTTCTTATAATGTCTTCAGAGGAAGTTCATTTGCGAATATCTACTGGGGTTGGTTCACCGTGTACGTGTGCTGACCTGGTTCAAGTTGGAGTTGCTTATATTCATCTGTTGGAGATGCGTCCTACAATTGAAAATGGTTTTAATGGGATGCTAAGTATTAACCAGATGGGGTTTTATTATGGGGGTAGTTTGGAGAAAAGTTAGCCTCATTAAACTAGCTGGAGAGAGTTCAGGCAAGTGGACAGGAAGGACACTCATTCTAAATTTCTACACTAAGGTAGACTAGTTGAGCACAGTATTTGCAATCAAACAATCCCTAGCCCGGGAAGCCAGTAACTGAGTGTGTCCTGATACCGAACCTATTGTTTTAAGACTGTGTTTCCACCTCTGTGAAGTGAAGGCTTGGTCTAGGTGGATGTGAGATCCTCTTTAGCTTCGAGTATCTTTGACTACCTGAATAGGAAACAAGGAATGAGGCTGTTAATCTTCACTATTTTTTTATTTTCAGTATAAATGGCAAATACTGCTTTTCTTCTTCTTTTTTTCGTCTTCCTTCTCTTCTTGTGTTAATGAAGGTGATCAAGTTGAACAGAGAAGGTTAAGACAAGGAGGGTTATGGGCCTTAAAGGCCCTGTGTGGTTTTGGTTTCTCTTGGGAGACAGTTTTGTCCAACAAATGGGGAAAGTCGTGTCAAAGCCTTATGATGCCATATTCAGTTGATTCTGAGACCTTTGTTTTTCACATTCCAACATTTCAAAAATTTAAAATTTAACTGGCAACTTTTTTTTCTCTTGATAGTAAATAGGTAACAATGTGCCTTACATTCAGTGCCATCTTTTATGTGACAAATTATGATTCTGAGGAAAGGGAGTGGCCATTCCTGCCCTTCCTCCCCACCTTTTGGAGAAGAGCTAAGTGATTTCTTTACTTCATTGCTAACGAAAGCTGAGAATGTCCTTTTCGATTCTTTGAAAGACCCAGATTGCTTTAGAAAGACAGTTCCTGCAGGAAGCTCAGTCTCCTGGAATTTTGCACTTGCTGTGCACCTGAAGAATGAAGGAAATACATGCTAATATGTCCAGTAGCAGGAGCAATGTTCTGGAAGTCTTCTAATTACTTGCACTCCGGCCTTCTTAAAATTTTTCTCTTTGTAGAATTATTTCTGTGTCATTGAGTCAGAAAGGCCAGATGATAGCCTCTTTCAGAGGAAGAGCAGGGTGTTTGCCACTTTCCAAGTTGAAACAGTTCTTACCTCATCCAGTCTTAGTCAGAGGTGACAGTAAATCACCTAAATTTATGTATTTTCCACTTACCTTTAGAGTTTGCTAATACTTCATAGGGATCAACTAGCTCAACTCTTCATTTCATAAGCAAGTAAAGAGAGGAACATTAATTCACTTGTCCAAGTTGGCTTTGGAACTAATTATAACCTGGGTAGCACGGTGCTTATTTTTGGCATCCTTGCTGCTGAATTCCATACGTAATGGACGTGAGATTTGGTGTAATGGAAATGAGACTGAGTACAATGTAGATACTATGTTTGTCCCTTGCTTGTATTTCTGAGTGTTACGCTTGTATTTATAGAAGTGCACACAGTTGGCTTCTCTTTGCTTTGTATTTGTGACTGCAACACTTGTTTTCTGCTTACTACCCTTTTAAATTCATAGGTGATTTAACAAGGACAGAAGCCAAGTTGTCATATATAGTTTAATGTATTCCACACCCTGTGGTACAGGACAGCGTTTGATTTTTTTTTTTTCCTCCCCTGATTGTTGGGAATGCCAGAACAGCCAGCCAGCTCTGTGATTGTAGCCTGGACCTTGTACTGGTTGGAGTTTGGCGTCTGTGTTCCCAGGGCAGGTATTGTTGCAGTGGCTTTCTGTGGCCTTGGCCAGAGTGTGTTACTTCTCTCAATCTGAGTATTTTCAGTTTTAAAAAGTGAATTTGGATTTAGCCCTTTTTGAGAGAGGAGGAGAGAGGAGAAAGAGAATATTTTTAGTTATTTTATGTGAGCATAATAGGAACACATTACATGATAAAACCACACATGCTCATTTATTATTAAATACTGTTATAAAAAAGGTTTTATAAACTGAGCAATGACTTCCCAAGATATACTGTCTTCTTGTTTGCTTTAGAACTGATGGAGTGGAAAGACAGTTGAATCTCATTTTTTGTGTGTTTTAAGTAACATGTGATTAAAAAAATAGAGCTAGTCTGTTCCAGATTCCTCATTAGAAAAGATGTCAAGAGTAACATAATACTAACTTAATTTCCAAATTGATAAATGAGAACCAGATGATTAGAATCCCAGATATCACATGAGAGGACTGGGTTTAGTACTCAAATAAATAGCTCCATAATTTTAATTTTCTCACATAGCTTCTTAAGACATTTAGTTCTTAAGACCTAAACCTGACTCAGAAGCCGTAGTATAAAGCATGTAATACTCTTTCTTCCTTTGAATTCTCTCTCTCTCTCTCTCTCTCTCTCTCTCTCTCTCTCTCTCTCTATTGGGACAGGATCTCGCTCTGTGGTCTAGGCTGGTCCTGAACTCACTGTGGAGCCCAGGCTGACCGCGAACTCAAGGCAGTATTTCTACCTCAGCCTTCTGTGTTCTGGGATCATAGGCCTGTGCCACACACCTGGTTTATGTGGTGTTGGGGAATTCAACCCAGGGCCTCGAGCTTGCAAGGCGAGTGCTTTAACTCGCTGAGCCATTCCTCCAGTTCCTTTCTGACTTTCCTTTAGCAGACTCCCAAGGGACTCTTTTCTTCTTGGTGCTCCTAGAGCTGGAGTCTCCCTATCTGTGTGATCCCTGAGGTGCAGTCATTGCCTCTGAGTCTGACTCCTGTCCATCACTCAGAAGTCTTGCTAAATGGTTTTTGTAGTCATTTTAAGTGCGTTACCTACTGTACAACCTGGTCTAAAGACCTGTTGAGTTAATTATGTTTGATTCTATGTGGGTTGCTTGCATTTACTCCTTCCCCGCCATGCCAAGATGCCACCTCTTAAAATAAAACAAAGAAAGAAGGAGAGAAAGGGAGTCCCTCACACTTTTTGAGCAGAAGTTTTGATATTAATAATGCTTACTGGTATATTCTCAGTCAAAACTGAGTCTGTCATTCAAAAGAGGGTAGACCATCAACTGAATAGGAATGCTGTCTTTCAGGAAATACTGCACCACTGAGTGTAGGCCATCTTCTGAATAGGATGTGGAGATAATGTTACTGCTTCGCTGGTTTTGTAAGAGCTGTCTTTATTTCACACCTTTGTTCAAGCAGCTTTTGTGGCCCTCAAATTAGGCCTTTCTCAAGAGATCGCTTTTCTTGTGTCATCTTTGGCAAGCATTACTTTTTGGGAGCTCAATCTTGTGGTCCTATAGCCTAAGGCTGCCACAGTGTTGGGATTATAGAAGTGAACCACTGGCTATCATTAAACTTTCTCTCTCTCTTTTCCTCCCTCCCTCCCTCTCTCTCTCTCTTGTCTTTCACTGAACCCAGAACCACAGATACACTAAACCTCTGCTCTACCACTTAGCCAAACTCCGACACAAAAGATTCATTTTAAATCTTGGTCCAGGCTGAAGCATTTTTGTAGGGCTGAAAATTAACGCTCTCTGTTCTGTGTATCATGTGTATAAAAACAGACGAGTTGATTTAGTCACTACAGGGGGGTGTAATGTGTGCAAGAGAAAAGGCACTGAGGCTGCAGGGCCCACAGGGGCTGCCCTGGCAAGTGGTGAGAAATGGCGCTTTCTCTTTGAACACTTGTTTGAGCCGGAAATGAGAGGAAGTGGCTGGTGGTGTGTTGTGAAAAAGAGTTGAGTGGAAAGTCAGAGGAATCTAGGCCTGCCTGTGGGTTGCTCAGTTCAGCTGGGCCAGCAGCCCAATGGTGGCCTCTTGCGGGTCCCAGACCTCACCATGATGGCACTACAAAGCACCTTCTTTTCCCTTGCGTGTTTTAAAAAGAAAAAAAAAATTGTAAAAGAATGCACAAATGCTATCTCAAAGATGCAGACACTTAAGGATATTGAGTAAAGTGTAAAAGGAATAACTGTATTCCACTTATATATTAATTCATAGAGCATTATGTTAATTGGAATGTAAAACCTTACTATGGGGAAAGCTTCCTTCCCACTCCTCGTGTAATGCTCTTTCTGGAACCTCGTTAAAACTTCATATTTTTTAAATTTGCTTTTAAGTTTTCTATGTTTATTTTTCAATAGATGGGATTGTCTTTTTCCAGTAAGCACTGGTCTGCCACTGTTTGGTAAAGTTGTCTTTTTATGTATATTTATTTTATAATTTCTTACTTATCTCTGGTAGTTTGTTTTCCTAGGATTATTTAAGAAGAAAATTATTGGCAAAAGTGGATGGTGTTTTCTCTTAGATTGTCTGTTTTTTTTTTTTTCCCGTGTGATTTCAACAGTTGCTGAATCCTGCAGTGAATTGTTATACAGGGCAGCTTTTGGCTTGACAGGATCTTGTAGTCTTTCACCATTACATAAGATTTCTGTAGGCTTCTGGTTGATTAAAAAACTTTCTTTGGTCCAATTCCTTTTAAATGTGTGTGTGTGTGTGTGTGTGTGTGTGTGTGTGTGTGTGTGTGTGAAAACTACATACACACATACATTGTTCTAGAAAATATCCATTTTCCAGTTTTTTAAGTAGCTGCACAAAATTGTATACATAGTTCCCTTATATTTCCAACTCTTTTATATTTCTAATTTCTAATCTATATCTAAGATTTTTACATATATTTTTAATCACATTGATCATGTTTTCTCTTTTTTCTTTCCTTCTATTACATACCTTTAGATTTTATTGATGAGCTTTTATTTTTTAAATTTTATTTTTCCATTTATCCTTCGGTGTTTTGTGCTTCTCTCTAGCTATTTATATTGGATGTATGGCTCATTTAATTTTTTAATTTTTACATATTCTACAGTACAACTTAAAACATCATTTTTCATTGGATTTCTGCTCCATATCCCACAGCTTTTCTTTCATACAGCTGTCTCGCTGATTTCTATATTGTTTTAAATACTACCTTTGAAATCCTATTTACCCAAATTATTAAAATATTTTCAGAAAAAAACTTACTTTAATGAAGCATTTTTCCTAGTGGCAGTATTCTTGTGGTTTTGTTTTTAATTTATTTCATTTTGGGTGGGGAAGTAGTATGGATTTTTTTTCCTACTTGGAATAGAGAGGTTTGGTTAGATTTTTCTACATGGCTTAATATACTTAGTTTTTTTTAAATTTTGAATAGCATTGCATTTGCACTTGGAAAATGAGTACTCTGTTCTTACTTTTTGATATATTAAACAGTTTCTTGTTTCTAGTGTACTCAATTTAAACTTCTGAGATTTGTTCTGATCTTCCACATGGATTGTGAATTTATCATTTTCTCATGTGTTCATATTTTAAATTATACTTCAAAGTTGTGTTATTAGTGAGTAAAGGTTCATGAATATTTTATATTTTTGGTAGACTGATTCTGCAATATAAATTTTTTTTATCTTTCCTTAGCTTTTTGCAATTATTTGACTTTCAATTTAAATGTTCCTGTATAGCTTTTCTTGTATAATTTCGTATGTCATATATTTTCTATCTTTTTATTGTCATAGGCCATCGTGTTTTGTGGTGGTCTCTCATACACAGGATTTAGTTTTGCATTTTTCTATCTGAGCGTCTTAGCCTCTGTGACTTATTTGACAAATACAGTCTGTAAATAAACACAACCAAATATGGATTACAATGGTAATCATTAAGATGCGTTGAATTTCTTTTTGTCATGTGGTTTTCATATTTCCCCAGTTTTTCTGTTTAATTTTTAGAAATTTTTCTTGGCTTGATTACATTTTCCTTGTTGCAAGTTTTTGCTTTTTTTTTTTTTTTTTTTTTTTTTTTTTTTTTTTTTTTTTTTTTTTTTTTTTTTTTTTTTTTTTTTTTTTTTCCTTTTCCCGAGACAAGTCTGTATTCTGTACACCAGGCTGGTCCTGATCTCACTACGTAGCCCAGGCTGGCCCAGAACTCATGGCAGTCCTCCTGTGTCAGCTTCCTGAATGCCGAGATTACTGGCGTGTGCACCATCATGCCCAGCTATTGTGTGGTGCTGGGGAATGGAACCCAGTGCCTTGCGCATGCTTGGCAAGCACTTTATCTATTCAGCTACGCCCCCAGGCCCCTTTTGCTGCTTTTTAAAACATTGCTTTCCTTTCTAATGAGATGGGAATTAGGCATATCATTTCTTCTTTTATAAAGTTTGTTCTTTCACTTTCTGCTTATATTTAACATGATGTGTCTCTATTAAGATCTGGAACCCACTAGTTTACATTCCTTTTCTGAAAATTATGACAAAATCATAACACAGTTTCTCGTTCTACTCTTCCCTTTTTCTGGTTGAGGCCAGTATATTTCCTGTTAGGTGTTGTTTTAATTTGTATTGTTTCGGTTTGGTTTGGTTTACTTTAAATAATTGTGGAGCTCCTCCTAGGGTTTCCTTGTCTCCCCCCATGTGGTTGCTGGTAGACCATGCTGTTCTTGGGGTGGGGTGAGGGGCGCAGGGTTATGCAATTACACCTTCTCATGTAATTCTTTCAGAAGTGTGAGAGTATAAATTTCCAGAGTTCTTATATTTTTGAAATTTCCCTTTGTCTACCTCCTTGAATATTGTTGGCTACATGTAAAATTGAATTTTAGTAATTATTTTGTCCATCTCCCTTTTTGTCCTGGCATGCCTGGCAGTTCTTGAGTAGACCTCAGTTAATTCATCACCCTGATTACTGCATGAGACGCAACTTCTGGCCCTGTGCATCTCTTGACTCTGGCATTAGCCGATTTTGAGTATAGCTTCCTCCTTACAGCCATCTTCTGCCTGGATTTCTGGTTGAATTTACTTCCCTTTATAGTGCTAAACCATCCACTCTTATCTTTGAAGGACATTTCAAAGCTTCTAGTCCACTGAAGGTTCTCTAGGGTACTTTTTCTCATTTTCCAGCAGTGTTTGTTTTGTGTAGCTCTGCTTAAAGTAACACACCTGAAATACACAGGCATGTGCACACACACACATGCACACACAGGTACACAATCATTTGCAAGGTGTGGGGTTGGAGGAAGAGCAGAAATATGTTTGATCTGTTGTCCTAGGTCAGCTTCTCAACATGGGAATTACACAATCTAAATACATTTAAACCAGTTTCTTGTAAGAAGGGAGATAATGTTGTTATTCTTTTCTTATTAATGAGAAAACTAAAAAATTTAAGGAGCATTTAATTCATTTATTCTTTCATTTGCTTAACAACCCCTTGCTCAATTTGTATCAGTTAGCCTTCTACACATAAGCATTTTCTCTTGCCATGAGCAACTTTTAGAATCTCATGGCTAGAGGCAGGTAGGTCACAATATCAATTCACCTTAATGGTTCCAAGTTGGATGGCTTTCAACATGGACCATACCTGGGATGTGTTTTAGGAGACCCCAGTTCTCTCTCCCCCACCCCATTTGTCTCCTGGGGGGAAACCTTTCTGCTGGGCATTGAGGAGAGCTTCCCAGCTCTAGTGTTGCCCGTGGCCAGCAAGCCCGTTGTCAGCGTGGGCAGGGGACATACTCTTCTCTGGCTTCCGGTACAGTGTCTGGCTTCCAGTTAGCACCTACAAGCAATGGTTGAATAAAACAAGGTTCCCTGATTCCATGACCCTTCTTTTACTATAATGTGCTGGCCTTGAGGTCACCAGTGACACATTCCGTAGGTACGGTTTCTCTGTTCTCCCAAGCATCCACGTGAGCAGGTTCTAGTACCTGCTCCAGTCCACAGATAGAGACACCTATCTAAGAAGCCTTAGGTTTCTGCTTTGGTCTGGGGGATCCAACCCAGGGCCTTCGCACTGAACTATATCTCCAGTCCACTTTTAATTTTTGATTTTGAGACAAGAGCTCACCAGGTAGCTATGTTGCCCTGGCTGGTGCAGGCCTGTAAACCCAGCACTCTGATTCGTTGTCCTTTTTTTTTTTAAATCTAATGTTGGGAATCAGGTATCAGAATGTGCTTCTTGCTAATTGAGCTAAACCTTCAGTTAGTGGGGCACCCCAGTTCTCCACCACCCCAGTTTGTCTCTAAGTGGGGTGACCAAGTTGGGATGCATGCTCAGTGGAGGAGGTGGCCGTAGCTTCCTTTTCATTCTTTGCTTTGCAAGATGTCTATAAGAACTTTGATGTTTACTTACCAGAGGAATACTAAAAATGCAGTGCTCTTTTCTCCCACAGGTTGACAGGCTGATATTTGAGCGGTAGCCAAGTAATCCACATTAGTGTGGGATGAATTTTGACTTTTGTAAACATTTTTGAATATATTTTTTATTTATATCAGCATAAAAATATCCAGCTGCTGTTATTCCCCCCTTAATTTAAAAAATAATGCCAAAATTAGAGTATTTAAAGATTATTAAATTTCCTGGTGAGCACCTTTGCAGGTGTGAATGCAGTGTGGAATCCCAGGGCGAGCTCACAAAGGTAGTTCTCTCCTGTACTCCTGGGACTGTGCATTTCCTTGCAAGGACCCTGTTGAGTCACTGTACCTTGTTAATGGTCCTCAGCTGCTTTTTACCTCTGACTTGGAAAGGAAAAAAGAAAACATTGTGACTCATGGCCAAAGGATGTATTTGTGACCCAGCCCTCAGGTCTGGAAGGACTTGAGATATTTTCCCTGTCTGCTTGACCTTTAGCCTAGTGTGTCCAGGAGTTTTGTTCTGTATGCTGATTTTAAAACATTTGTTCCGAAGAGATAAAATATAAGTCTTAATCTGCAGCTTTTAATTCCACTGCATTGTTAGGAAGGTTTTCTGTTTCTTAGTCTCCTTCCTTAACTTTAAAAATATGTAGGATTTGTTTTATCTACATGTTACCTTTGGTTTTTTTTTTTTTATTATTATGGAAACTTTTCAATCAGAGCAAAGTCAAGAATACTGTAATAGTTTCTACCATGTATCTCCATTATGCAGTTTCAACAGCTTGCAACATTTTCCCAGTCCTGTTAATAGAGCATCTAGTTTCTCATTTTGAACTATTTTAAAGCAACATCTAGGAAACATATTATTTCACCTACACATATTTCAAGAGCAACATTTAACAAACAAGATTCTTCTTGTGCTTAACAAAGCCACAATATGATTATGGAAAGGAGCAAGAGTTAATCATCTGTCAGCAGTAGCATTCTGGAAATTTCTCTGGTTATTTTATGAATGGTTTTAGACACTGAGCACGTTTGGACTGGACATTGCATTTGGTAACTGTGTCTCTTAAGTCGCTTTGAGATATGGCACTTCCTCTATCCTACCCCTTTCTTTTCAGTATCATATTGATGAGATTTTTCTACAGAATGCCCACCTATGGCTTGTTCTTCTTTGCAGTGTGTTTTATCATGTTATTTTTGTGTCTATGTTTTAGCTAAGATCATATAAGCTTCATGATATTTTATTTCTTTTTCTTTGTCTATTTCTTATTTTGGTTTTGGTGATTGCATATATATCCTTCTATTTCACAGATTCTATAAGGTTATTCGCTTCTCACAATGCATGCATTGTGCAGAGAATTCACACATTACCCACCACCAGCTCCTTCTGTTATAAAGACCCCCATCCTCTGTCACCCATTGGTCTTGAAGTCTGTTGCTCAATATTTCTTGAAAGTCAAATTATTCACACAAAAATGTAATGAAACTTCTTTTTCTCAAGTCTTCTTAGAGGTTTGATCCCCTATAAATTATTCGTGTGTGTGTGTGTGTGTGTGTGTGTGTGCGTGTGTGTGTGTGTGTGTGTATCTTTACACCTGTTTTGTTTTTTTGGTATTTTACATTTGGCCACTGTTGCTATGTATAAGATGCTTTACAAACCTATCCTACCCTACTAGCAGAGACAAGACAAGCAAAAACTTTCTTTTTTGCTCACATTTTCTTGGACACCCATAAATGAAATGTACATTGCATCACAATTTGTTTTCAGTGCTTAGAATAGTTCTTGAGCATGATAATAATGTTTATTAAAGAAATTATTATGTGTTGCACATGTTTCCTAAAGATGTCATTTACATTCTTGGGTGCATCGGTTCAAGTGTCACCATACTATAGCAGCTCGCAACTTGCTTAAACTGTGAAAATGATCTTGAGATGTAACTTTCTATCCCATTGACTCAGTATTGGCCCTTTAGGCAAAGGAATAGAACTTAAGAGTTGTTGTCTATATTTGTTAATGAGAAAGATAGCTTGTATGGTTAAGTTAAAGACAGCATACAAATAAACATTGATAGAAACATCACACACACCACACACTAGCAGAGAGAGAGAGAGAGAGAGAGAGAGAGAGAGAGAGAGAGAGAGAGAGAGAGAGAGAGAGAGGAAAGTGAGAGGTAAGCTGATCTATCCCAGGTCACAAAGTCACCCAGACAGATTTAGGGCTATGGGACACTGATGTTAGAGCAAAGGTCATGTTGGGTCCTGACCGGAAGTGAGTCTCTGTACCTGCAGATGAAAGCTATGTGGTTGAACTTTTTCTTATTGTGGGTATATGGAGCTTCAAATAACAGTGAGAATTTAACTTTCTGGCTCATTAAGTAGTTTTCAAATCAAAACCACCACTGTTGATAGAGTTAGAAGCTATGAATATGAAAATGCTCTCCAGTAGTTTTAAAGTGGTGGTATGGCATACTGTGAGGTTCCAGGGCCGCACTATTTCTCTGAAAAAGATCTAGATTGGGCAAATGACATGTTCAAGTACACATTCCCAATTTAAGCAGGTCAAGTATAAATATTCTAAGGGAACTTTAAGTAGGTTTAGCTGTTGACAGTGTCCATATGAATAATTAAAAATGAGTGTAGTCAATGTTCTCTTAAACTGTGCCTTAAGCACATTATAGGCAAAGGACTCTTATAAGTTACAGACTCTGATTTAGAATAGGTATTTCAGAATGTATTGTTTGCATTTTAGGAAATTAATATGATTTCATATACTTCATGTAGTATGTAACTGCCAGTAGAAACCGAAATAGCATCAGATAACTTAAGTTTTTGTTTCTACAGCTAAGCATGACTAGTTATACCTAGAAAATTAAAAAAAAAAGATATATCACTTCAGGTCACATTTTGTCACAGAACTTCAAAAAGTTTCAGAGCTCCTGGATTATCAGAATTGAGGGAAAATGATCTTAACATAAACAAATAAGTAAATATCTTTAAAAAATACCAAATAATAAATAAATATCACAGTTAAGCCCGTTGTATAAAAGACTGGCTCCTTTTATTCACAGAAGATAAAATCAGACAGCCTATCCTTGTGACTAAAAGCTTAAAAAAGAAGTTTAGAAACTGAGTGTGGTGGTCCTGGCCTGTAGTTCCAGCAGTCTGAGAGGCTGAGGCAGGAGGTACGCAAGTTCAAGCCCAGGTAGGGCAACTTAGAAACTTAGCAAGACCTTGTCTCACAATATAAAATATAAAAGGGCTGGGATGTATTTCCAGGTGAAGACACTGGGTTCAATTCCCAAAACTGTGCTGCAGGGAGGAAAAATTTTAGAAATAGCGTATGTGTTCTGAAAAAGTTTAGCCCTTAGGTCTACGGTTTTCCGAAGACTTTTTCACTGGAAGATCAGCAGGCCGTGGTCTCTGCAAGACGCGGGTCGCGGGAAGGAGTGTGGGGAAATGACAAGGCCTCTGCATCCTTCCATTGTGTGCCCAGGCATGTGCACCCCCCGCAGGGAAGGCCCCTGTCCAGGCCTCCATAGGAAATGACAGATAAAAGCAGGAAGGAAGAAGGCTAGAACAAAAAAATGAGACCCAGCAGTGGGAAATTGTACATATCTGCCAATTTTGGCCCTCAGTGTAACGTTTGTAAATAATGACGTAATTTACATATGGAAAGCCAATTTAGTTCTCTTATTTTTCAAAAACAGGTCCCATAGGGGTTAAGCTTGGTGTTCAGTGATTAGAGCCCTTGCCTAGGAAGTGCAAAGCCCCAGGTTCAATCCCCCCAGCATCTGGGTGTGGTGGCACATGCTTGTAATCTGGCAGGTGGGAGGCTGAGGCAGGAGGATTGCTGTGATCGGGGCCAGCTTGTTCTATATCGTGAGTTCAGGACCAGCCTGGGCTACAGAGCGAGAGCCTGTCTTTGAGGGGGAAGGAGAACAAATAAAATATCAATTGGTGTCACCCCTTGTATATTGACTTTGAACAGTGTCTTTGTTGTACGTTGCGTAAGAGGCCTTTGAATATCTGATGAGCTCCACCGGCTCCTTTGACCTAAGCTGCACATGCCCCAGTGTAATCACATTAGTTCTTACCTCTCTGTAACTGTTATTCAAGAATTATCCCCGAAATGAAGACCGCCTTCACTTGGCCGCTTCCTGCTGTCTGACATCAGCCTTGCAGAACTCTGTGAAGTTACTCAAGCTTGTCACCTGAGACACATGGAAGACTTGATATTTGCCAAAGAGAAAGAATTCTATTAAACATTCTGGTTTGATGGAGGAGGGAGGGATTGTCAGGAAAGGTTAGATGTGTAGATTCTTTTAAAGAAAAAGGTTATATCCTACAGGTGCGACTTTTAAAGACTTCCTCTCGTTTAATTCAGTGTAAACATATCACTTATTTCATATTCATTCATTTATTTAGCAAAGTGGTGTAATGATTTTTTCTGAATTTTCACATATGCAGAGTTGTTGCACACACATACGACTATAGGTTTGTGTGCACTTGCCTTATTTTATTCTTAGGGTAAAATGCAGAAATTGAAATTTCAAAGTCAAAGGGCATACTCTTAAAATTTTGCTGTACATTTTGTGTTGCTACGCAGAGTACTTGTGCCAGGTTACATTTTCTTCTGACTTCAAAGCTATCTGTGAACATAAGCTTCCAGGCGGACAATTAAAATAATGTTTTATTTTAGCCTACCACACAACTTTTAATGTACTTTTGACCAAAATTTCAGTTTTCACTTTTTGAAAGAAATATTTTATGTTCTTCGTCATCAGCCTACTCGGTTTTTCTTTTTCATCTGTCTTAAGAGCGTCTTATTAAGGCTATTTCTCTTCTTTATATTAAAAATATCTATTTGTTGCAAAGGTTTCTCTTTCTCTGTATATATCTTGGAAAATGTCATAAGAAATAAACATGTGGTCATTGATTGTAATATGTTCCTCCAATTTTTCCAGATCTAATGTCATAGCCAACAAAAATCTCTAGTTCAAAATTTTAAAAAAAAAATCCTTTTTAGTTTTTCGGTTTGCTTGCTTTTACATTTTTTAACCTTTGCACATAAGTATATTTTATTCCAAAGTATAAAACATAAAACCCAACTTTCCCCTCCTCAAATTCTGAACAAAATTTTGGTATCATTTATTGAATAATTTATTGTTTTCTCATTAATTTTTACATGAGCTGTCTATAATACATTCCTGTGTGATACTTCTTGCAGTGACTACAGTACCATACTGTTTTAATTTACTTTGTTTAAAATATATCAGTATCCCGAACTGAGTTTTTTGTAAACTTTTTCTGAACTATCTCCATCCATTAATTTTCCAGATAAATTTAAGAACCATCGTATAAGCCAGGCCATTAATCCCATGTTCTGAGACCAAGGCTAGAGCATCCGAAATTTGAGCTCAGCCTGGGAAGCTTATGGAGCTAGTGAGACCCTGTCTTAAAAATAATAAAAATAAAATAAATCATATAGTCTGTCTCTCCCCAATGACATCCACTCTTCTTTTATTTGAAATTTGTTTGGGTTTTATACTAAAGGTCTAAAGCTTAATTTTGAGTCATCAGATTAATTTTATGCAAGTGCTTCTCAAGCAAATATCTGTGTGAAAGGATTAAAGTATTTGTTTCTTTTAAAAACTGATATCCAAGATGATTTTTGTCTTTTGTAAGTGTTTGTTCTGCCGAGTCCTTACGTGGCTTCATTAAACTGGCTTATAAACTAGTTCAGCAAGTCAATGCCACATGCTCGAGATCTAAATATATTTATAATGAGATATTATGTGAACACTTAACGAAAATATACCTGTCCTACATCCTTGGATAGAAAAGAGAATATTTCTAGATACAAATGCTGCAGTTACTCTAAAAAAAATCTTAAAATTGCAGACTTATTTTAACTTTGCAAAGCTATCAGTTACTTGTTATTGTAGTGTTATCTTTTATTTTTAATAATTGAAGGCTGCTTACATAATTGGGTGCATGAATACTGAGTAAAGTAGATGTGTGGAGCCCAGTTACTTTAACAAGGAGAGACTTGAGAGTGGGATTGTGAGAGTTTCAAGCAAAGGAGTAATGGGTGTGAGATCTGGTCAGAGACATTATTATGAATACAGCCGAACCTCTGAAGCCGACTCTGCTGGGAGATTAGAGAGGAAGGCGTTCGCGGGAGGCTCTGGGAATGTAATTTAGGAATGAACAAGGGTAATTGTTGAGAAATACTGAGATTACCAGTAACTATATATGTAGATGAGTCTAAGAGGTCTTAAGACCTGCCAGTGGAAGTGATACAACTGGGTAATTCACTTGACTTCAAATATTTTCAGACAAATTTGGTGTGTATATACTTATGTTCTGCTTCAGACCATATTATCTGTGAATCTGGGACTGACGTGACGTCCTCCCCTAGGGGCTTGTGAGATTAAATGAACTAATGCAGCCAACAGGCCCTGAAACATGCTCTTATTTGTATGATTGCCATCATTTGTGGAGGGTGTACTGCCATGCTAGTGCTTGGGACTTGAGCGTGTGGTCGTTCCCTACCACATCTGCCTGTAATGCCCAGTACTGTGAAGAGGGCTTAGAACTGGGCAAGCGAACCTAACTCCCTCAGGTGTGCTGGCGATGGATTCTCCAGGAGGGAACGTCTGACTATGGCATGAAAAGAGAGGGCGTGGGTGGGGTTGAGGAACCCAGTCTTTGTGAAGGTACAGAGGTTTGCTGGAGCAAGGGCAGAGGTGGGGAGATAAAGGCACTGTAGTGTCACTGTCACTTGTCTTCATGCTGTGTTGATGGGGAGATCGTGGATGAAGAGGACTCATCCCCCGAAGCCTAAAACAGTGGTTGGTGGGATAGTCAGTGTTCGGCGTGCCTAGAGAACCGGGTGTTTGAAGAGGAAATAGAGGCCTGAAATGTATGTGGGGGCTGTTGGCATGAGAGTGAGTGATCCTTCACATTGGTGAACGCTGAGGTTGTTCAGCTTGAGGGCATAGGAACAGTGCTGGGTTTTAGCTAGCCAGTTAGGGTGACAGTATGTGAGCATTTTACATGTGACGGAGGTAGGGGGAGTATAGAGGAAGCCTGGCATGCAGATCAGTCAAATTCCAAGGTATTTCTACCTCTGCAAGGTAATAGAACTTTGAAAACAAACCCTGTCAAGAACAATATATTTCGTTTTAGAAAAGGGATTATCAAATTTGGACTGTGGATAAATCTAGCCCTCAGCCTATTTTATGAATAAAGTTTTATTGGAACACAGTATGACCTGTTCATTTACATACGGTGTATGACTGATTTAGTGCCTCAACAGAAGTGTTGACTGGTTGCAGTGTAGACCATATGGCCACAAAGACTAAAATATTTTGAATCTGGTCCCTTAAGAAAGTGGTGACCTCTGTCTTAATTTTTTTTTCTTACTAATTAGTGTTATTGTGGAAAAGCTAACACAGTTAGAAGATGTAATGGTTTATTTTTAAAATGTCCCCAAAAAGAGTGATTGGAAGGTGACTGAATCATAAAGGGCTGGTGTAATCATCGATGGATTCATCCGTTAATGAGCTCAGTAGCTGAAGGTGCTGTTTTGAGGTGGGGCCCTTTTGAGGGAGTTACTGAAAGCCTAGCCTGTCCCCTGTTCCTCCCTGCTCTGTCTCTGTCTCTGTCTCTCTCTGCTTCTTGGCTGCAATGGGTGAGCAGCTGGCTTCTGCCAGGCCTTTCCACCAAGCCCTTCCTGTCTTGCGAGAAATTTTGAATCCACTGGAAACTGTGAGCCAAATAAGCCCCCCCTCTTTTAAGTTGTGGGTATCAGGTTTTTTGTCCCAGTGATAAGAAAGTGACTAATGCAGAAGATTTTATACAAGTTCTTGCATACATAGTCTAAAAAAGATTCGTCCCTGTTTCTTTGGTGAAGAGAGGGGCCAGAGCACCACATTGTGTTGAACCTCGGTTCTTAAGCTGTTGCCTGCTTGCCGTGTCTCTGTTTGTAGTTTTCTGGGGCCATTTTGATAGTCTGGATTCTCTCCTATCCAGCTTGTTACCCATAGTTCAGAAAAGAGGATCCACATGCTAAATATCATGGTAGGATGTGGCGGCTACCTCCTAAGAAGGCTCATTTTGAAGGCCGGTGCTTACGGTTCTCCTCAACCTGTTGTAGGCGCTGAGCTCCTCAGGGTAACCCCTCCTGCTCAAAGCTCTCCACAGTCCATGTCTTTGTTTCTCTGTTCTTCAGTGTTTGTCTTTTCTGCGGAAGCCATGCGGGATTGCCGAGTCCCTTCCTCCTGGTGGTAACCATGTTCCCCCAGCTGTCCCAGCTGTCCAGAATCTACCCCTCAGCGAAGGATGAACCTGTAATATCTAGGGGAAATCCAGCCTTTTTGCCTTCAACCTCATTATAGAGAAAAAAAACAAAGTCAAAAAATAAACGCTGGTGTGTTTAACAACACATGCAGCTAGTTTATCTGCAGGCTTTACAGATTTTGACTCTTCCAGTGCATCTTAAAGGACAGAGACAGTAATTAGAAGCAGCAGCAGCTCTGTGGACAAGATAGGTTAAGCCTCTGTACATTCAGGATAGAACTTCAGGTTTTGTATTAAGCACTCACGAAGTGAAAAGAGCAAAGCGGAAGATAAGACTGCATTATTCAGATTGTAGGAGGTACGGGCCTACTGGGAGAAAGATGGAGAAGTTGTCTTCATGACAGTGATGGCTGAAATCGTGTAAGCATACTCTGTAGCTAATTAGCCAAGCCCACTGGCGTTCACTGAGGGCATCCCGTGTACCAGGGCTCGCAGTGCCAGGTGCCAGGGTACAACCGTGATGGAGTTCACGCTCTGCCCTTAAGGGACACGGAAATCCGAAGGGAGAAGTCAGGTGCGTGACACTCTTGCCGCACGAGGTGATGAGTGGTACCACAGGCCAAGTGGAAGGGAAAGTGTAGATGGAAGAAGAGGGCTGATAGAAGATGGGGACAAAGAGATAACAGTAAAGCAAAGGAACGTGAGCCTCTTTGAAGAAGGTAATTGTCACACAGCAGAAGTCAAGATTAGAGAAGAACCAAAGGCAGTGGGGGTTCCGGGCATGCCATCCTCCCGACCCCCACATCCCGACCAAATTCATGTGTATTACTTACGTGTCCTACATTTTATTATAGCCAAATATTAACATATCATAAGATATTTTATAATATAGAATAATTATCCGTTAGTAAGGCTCAGTATGTGCTAGCCGCTTTGCTAAGGACGTTGGATTTTCTATTTTTTTTCTTAGAGTAGAAAGGTTTCGTCATACTGAAATTTCCTGGACAAGGAGTCCGGCGCCTCCCAAGGGTACATTGATAGTCCGGGTTGTGTGGGGCAAGTGGCACTCTCACTGTCTTGAGTCCGCGTGGCTTCCCTCCGAGAAGTTGTAGGTGTGCGTTCTCTACATTAAGCCGTACCAACAACAACAGGCAACTTCAAGTATTGCTCAGAGTGCCGTGGGGAGCAAGAGCTGGGCGGGCAGGGGAGGGAAGCAGGGATAGAGGCCGAGGAGAGGGACTGGAGACGCCTCAGCCGCACTGCTCGCCCAGCCACGTGGCGGTGAGCAGGTCCCGCAGTCAGTCCGAGTGTTCCCGTCTGTACATGCAGGGTTGCGACATCTGCTCATTAGTGTGTGAGGAATTTCTGCTTGAGTGTGACTCTCAGGAGACTCAGGTGCCGCGGTAGCGGCTCCTGTGACCACACCTACTTCCCTTGCCACCACTCAGAGAAGGTTGTCGTCTTCCTTCTTCTCGTTTGTTATGACTACTTCAAAACAAATATGGCCATTAGTAGTGGCGGCGACAGCAGTTGGAATGACTCAAAGGATAAGTTTATGCTTACCAAAAGGAACTTGGTAGTAGTTGAAGTCCTCAGTTGGATCAGGAGCAGTAGTTCTACGGTGGTTTTAGTCGTGAGCGCTGGCCGTGGCAAGACTGTGTGCTAGGCACAGTGCCAAGTTAAAACACTAGTGCATACGTCGTTTCTTCTGTCTACCAGTATGTAAATACTTTGCCTTTCATGGCACATGTGCAACACAGAGGATGTCGGGAGGTAGAGAGTTAAGGCACGTGGAGCGGAGGCTGTGCATAGCTCTGGAAAGATGGCCAGGACTTGCATAATTTCAGGATGACTTGAAGAGATTCCCTTATGCATTGATTACTGCTCCAGATAATGTTAGTTTTTTCCATCATGTGGTAGGCCTGCCTCCTTGTTTACAGGTGCAGGACTTATTGGGATTCTTTGTTTTAGTATTAGCTCATAGAATTGGTCATTAGACTCTTAAGTGAGCACCTATGGAAGGTACTTGGTAAGTTAAGCATCATGAGTTCATCCCTGTCCCCGGAGAGGCGAGTCACATAAAAATGATATTTATAGGTCCTTGCTCAGAGGGGCAGACTTTTACAATAACCTTGAAATGGAACTTTTCCCATGCTACGTGATGAAGACTGACAAGTGACAGTTTGATATTCCTTTATTTTACTTGAATAGCAACATGGCCAAATATATTCCTCAGCATGTTAATAATAGCCACATGTTTGTATTTAGAGTAAGTGGTGCTAATTCCTTAGTATGTTAACAGGTCGTATTCAAATTGTTCTATTTTTACTTTGGCATAAAATTGCTGAAGAAAAACATTTTAAGGCAAGTAGTGGTTGTACAACATTTAATCATTGTGAATCAAATCATAAATTTAATGAACTTCCTGACCTGAGCAGGAACTTAAACTGACAAGACAGTAGTTAGCAACTTAATTCTTCATTATTTACATAAGATTTCTTCAAATTCAGCTTTATTTTGGATTACTGATTGTTTTAACTTTTTTTGCTATATTTATACCTTTCCAACGGACATAATTCCTTTTTAATATGTAATAGATAACCTGGGATTCTGGAATGAATTTTCAGAAACCACAGAAAAACCTTCTCATTTAGTGTATATAATAAATAATATATACATTTTTTAAATTTGAGAAGTAGTCAAATAGGCGAATGTGTAAATCTTGCCAATCCTTGGGCAGTTGTAATTTCCATTCCAAAATGTGTAAGTTTCACTATTACTGTTTTATACATTAATAGTTACCATGGTAGCCTTTGTAACACTTTATAACGTTTAAATATAAGGTGTTATGGTTCTTTTAAAAGGAATGACAATCTATTTGAATTTTTAAATGCTTAGTGAAATATAATCACAGCTAAATGAATCACTTTAAGTTCTTTGCAAATATCCAACCAAAACTCTAGAGTACATTCATTTCTTTTTCTGTGGCCTCATAGGGAAATTGAAAGATATATTTAAAACAATGCTGCTTGGTAAGTGTCACATAAACTTTCGTTAAGTGTTGGAAATTGACCTTCAAATGGAGAAAACACATACTGAGGTTATTTATCAGTGGCTATTTCAATAATAAGAATTTAAATTTAACATTATGTGATACATAAAAATTATACATCAAATTTTTTATTTCTGTAAAGCTAGTTGGTTAACTGAAGCTAATTGAGACCTCTTGTGCAGTTGAATTGACAGTAGCAGTTTACTCCTGTCTATAAAAGCAAATTTAAATGAGCTCCTGCATAAACCAAGTGTCATTTCTAGGAAAAGGGCCACTGAAGCTCAAGTTATTGAGATTGATGGCCAATTTTTGAGTCAAATATATTTCTTAGAAAACAGTCATTTCTTGTGGCCAGCATAGCTGTAGGCCCTGAGGCTGTCATGTCTGTGTATGTAACATGTATGTTTAACTCTTGTAGCTTTTTGTCATGACTTTTCAGATCATTATTGCATTGTATACTTTTGACCTGAAAGTCAAAGATCTGACAATCATTCACAATTTTTAATGACTATTTTAAATAGTGATCAGTGAATTAGAAGATGGGACTATGATTCGGGGCAGAGGAAGGAGAGTAGGTTGTGTGGTGGGTACTGGCTCTGCTGGCCTCTTGAGATGTGCTGTTTCATTTACTCCTGATAGTCATATGATAAAGGCTTTATTCGTTCCTTTCACAGAGGAGTAGAATATGGTTTCCAGCAGTTGTGTGACTAACAGCTAATCATGTTGCTTATATGCTCAATGGCTGTTGCCTACGGTTCTACCTTATGTACGCGTCACACTTCGAGGTCCTCCCTTTTAGTATGTTTAAATTCTTCTCCTAACTTGTTGCTGGATATGATATGCATTATACACTTAATGTAGAAATTAAAAAGAAAAAAATTGCCCCAAAACCCTTAAAAGAAACCATTTCTAAATGGAAATTTCAGGAGTTTTCATTTCTATTTAGTGCAGTAACAATCTATTAAATCTCTGACTTTGAAAGATACCTTTGCTGTCTTCCAAGTTACCAAGTCATCTCTTGTTGAGAGCCGGCAGAGGACAGAAATCAAAGTAAACTCTAAAGTTGCCTTCCTCGCCCATCAGGGATCAGGAATAAAAATTGTCCAAAGACTGACCTTCAGTTTTGAGCTTTGTAGTTCAAAAGTGGACAGGTGGAAATACTGTGTTCTTCATTGCCCTTTGGTGTGAGATATATTCTAGGCTGCAGAGTTAGTGCCAGCAGCAGCAAAATTATTGCCCCCTCCTGCTACTATAGTAAGTCAGCAATGGCCCTTCTGTGGTCAAAATGGCAAATTCAGCAGCAGCTATTCGACAGGGATTTGCAGAAACTTCCCATGGCTGTTAGGAATCTTATTCAGCAGTGTCTTTGAAAACCAATTCCATGCAGAATTAACTATGTAGAAATGACCTCATTTGTGATTTTAAAAAAATGTTTTAAACAAATCTAAATTGTAATTTTTCTCCATGTCTGTTTTTCACTTAACACTGGGCCCGTAAGTACCCATATACATATCTAGCATTTGTAAGTTTTAGAGTGGGTTAGAATTTTATTTCCATGTTAACATAAAAGAAAAAAATCCCTGGCTTTATAGAGTCAGTTTGCCATACAAAGCCACTATACATCACTTAGGTTTTGGTGGGAGAATGGAATTGCAGCTGTGTGAGTACTAGAATACCCAAACATGAATTAGACTCGCAAGTATTTGGCAATAGTTCAGAAAAGGAGCTTAATCTGGTTTCATCTGAGACTGCTTTTCTCTGTTCTACAACATCCCCCCAAGATGTTGTGTCTGATATTGGATCACAGTGTGATGGGAGTGACGCAAAATCAGAGAAAGCCCTGAAAACCAGGGATGCATTCCCCCCAAGCCCCTCCAGGTTTTATTTTCCCCCTTATACTCAGGTGCCAACTCCAAAATTCAAGGTCATTCACCTATTAGATGAATTAATTATAAGCCCCAGAAAAGCAGGATTCATCGTACTCTGATCTCACTCATATCTATAATTAAGGGTAAATGCAATCTTCCGTTTTAGAAATGAACCACCCACCCATTACATTTAAAGAGCTGCTGAGATGAAATAATAGTTCGGAGCAAGATGATTTTAGTATAACAAGAAAAAAAGTTGATAATTTAAGCTTCAAGCAGTTAGTTCTATTTTTGATTACCATTCAGTTATAAATCTAATTTGAGATATAGGCTGCCTTTCTGTTTCTCAAGTTTAATTCATGGTTTACATTCTGGGTTGCAGAAATGAAGTCGAGGTGTGGATAAAGGATCCCCCAAAAGAAACAAGGACAGGGTTGAGACAGTGGCAGAGGGACAGTCTGAGAACCAGATCTCATCCAAAACAAACAAAAATTTTTGACTTGAACAGCCCCTCCCAGAATGCAGCGTTTGGCATTTGAAAGGTTGTGCTGGAACTGGCCCTTTCCTGGACAGTTGGTCACAAGGGTTCCAACACATTTAAACTTGCTTGACAAAGTCAGCATGATTTGTCCTTTGGTTAGGGTATTTTTAAGTCTTGCAATTGTTTGCCTTTGGATGAACGTGAGAGAAAGGGCTTTTCTCATCACACCGTGGACAGTTAAGCAAATGCTAAACCACGGGTGTAAGATTTACAGGTTAGCTCTGTGATATGTCACATCTTGCTTCCGGTGTTTCCTGGCAGACTCGGGCAGCTTACTACCGAGACCCGGCGTAACCGCAGAGCGTGATCTTGCACAATGTGCAAATCCTAAAACCTGTATAATCCTATTTAAGGCAAGAGTGAATCTGCCTACTTTGAAAGTAGATTTTAAACTTTCATTAAGCATAAATTTGTCTTCAGAGTCGCACACCGAGGTCGATTCCTATACAACGAAGGCCTGACTCGACAGTTGACCTCCGATCTGCTCCTCTAACTTTCAAATTCATGAAATCAAGTTTGCCAGCTAGTGGGAATTTTTAAAAAATCGTTCTCATGGCTACAGAGAGTTAAGAATGTGACGTAAAGGCCAAACAATACTAAATGGTCATTGTTCATTTTACAAGTCTGTTCTACAATAAGAACACATATATTTTTATCTTCGTTTTCCCTCAGGGGGTGATTAAGGCCCCCTTAAGTGTGAGGAAATGTTTATGTTTTTTTTTCCTTTTGCTTTAGAAGAATGATCCTATTGTCCAAGTGATAAAAAAAGGAACAAACAGGTCTAAAAAAGAAAGAAACAGGAATATGCTTTTTTTTTTTAAATGAGATTAACACAAACCACTAAGTGTGTACGTGCTGTCCTGTCTGGTACTGTGTCACTGTGCAGAGTTCGAGTGGCAGCATATGCGGAAGTTGGATGCATGATTTATTTGTGACTAGCCCATGAAGATTTTCTGTTAAATGCAAAACATTAAGGTCAGCCACAGCCCGTTAGCTGCTTTCTTTTTTGTCATTTTGTATTTTTCGCCACTCTGTTGTGAACGCTGGTAAAACCTAGGGAAGCTCGCCTGTTTGTTTTCAGGTTAACTTACTAAATGCATTTGCTCTCTGGTGAGTGAAACCTTTGCCATCAGCGCCAACAAGAGTTAACCAATGGCCAGGCTCATTAAAAGGCAAAAGAAGCACGTCGGCATATTTGCTCAGCCTTTTTCTGAGAACTTCGTGTATTTTTAGAAAAGAGAAGAAGGAAGAAACAGGGACAATCTTGGGCAGTACAAGATCCGTATTATTGGTAAATGCGAAGGGATCAATAATGTAATTTTCACGGGGATGGGAATGCGATTCAGGATAGCGATAGCGTGGATGCGGCCCCGAGTTCGATACCTGGCATGAGAAGATAATAATAACACAACAACAATGATAATTTTGTTATTTTTAAACTCCTTTCCCAAGGAAAAGAAGAGTCATTTATAGATTTGCCAAGTTGTAAGGAAGTTGTGATTTCCGATCGTTCACAGTTTTATTGATGGAAATTTCAAAGAAAATTTAGGTTACGATTTAAATAAATGTCGACCAGTCTGAAAATTGCCAAGGGTGAAATTTCAGATTGAGGTTCTAAAATTTTGGAATGTGATGCTAAAATGATGAAATATTTGATGTTCTGTTTGATTTCTGTTCAGTTTCCGACTTTGTTATAATGAACCATGTACTTTAGTTTGTCCTTTAGTAGCATTTTAATATCTTTGCTTCAGGAGAGGCCATAGTCGGGAGTTCAGACACCAGGTTTGTCTCATAAATAATGTAGTCTTTATGTGGTAAATATCAAGACACTAGCCATGAGTTTATTACACAATATGTGCTTTCAGCCTTAAAAATCTCATTTTTGTAGTTTTATTTTAAAGTAATGTTTATTATTTGTTCCTTGCAATAGTCACAGGCTTGAAACAGCGAAGGCAGGCTTGTCAGTGCCTGATTAGTCCTTTATATATTGTTCACCCAACACTAACAAAAATCCCTCGCAATAGAGAGGCTCTTTATGATATTTAGCTATATGGCAGTGGAAATGGGAGCTTTGAATTTTTGATTTTCCAGCTTATGGGTCATATTTGACCAACTGCTTTCACTAGAAGACATGCCACTTTGTTGAGCTATTTAGGAATCAAAAAGACTGTCTTAATTTAAAACAAGGACCCTTTGTTTTAGTTGGTGACTGCCTTGTGAAATTTTTCAGTTCTCAGCGGGTTAACCAGGGAACAGGGGCAGAGTCATAATTGGGCCTATTTAGAGTATTTTGCATGTGAATACTGTGTTAGTGAAGCATCCCTAAGTCTGTTGTGAGTGACACGGTGATTAGAATTTAGATTAGGGAAAACACATTCTGTACTTTATCAAGGACAGTAATTAGTTCAGTCAGTAAAAGTTGATTACAAGTAACGATAAAGTTAGATTTTTGGTACTTAATTTTAAAATTTCTTTATTAAACAGTAAATTTGTTCCTAATATAAATGGTACTATCTACACTTGTTTTATTGCCTATCAGAATAATTAAAAGAACAATGTGTTCAATGCAGAGTATAATCAAGCGATTTTTATATTGTGGGTAAGTTTACATGTAGTTCTTAGAACATCTAATATTGTTGTATAATCTTTCTCTGTCATCCTTTCTGAAAGTGTAACAATTTATCACGCCGTGATGAGTTAATGATATTTGTGAAAGTTTTCTAGGGTTCAGTAACTGTTTAATCTATGGGGATGTGTTCTAGCTTCTGATAATTCTTAGAAAGGGAAGAGTATTTTGAAGTCCTTTGGTTCGCTCCTCTTAGCTTAGAATGCCTACTTTTTCTGTGATTTTTAAAGTTAGCATGAGGATTTAAATTTCCTCCAGTTCAGCTGGCATTTTCTCCTCTGTGGGTGCCCTGAAAAGCCAGAGAGAGTGAGGGAGTGCAGGTGCACAGGGACACATTCCCAGCACAGGGGATCCTCCGTGCTCACCCCTACTGCGCAGCGGGGGGAAGTTGTGTGTGTCCAAAAAATGAGATTCGTGTTGGTCCTTCTGAAGGAAGGGCGTGCATAGTTTCCAGATCTGAGTCTGTGTCTAGAGAAAGAAAACATTTGCCTCTCAAAAATGTTATTTTCTTATGAAATTAAGATGTTAATCGTCTGAAAAGATTAAAAAAGTATATCATTTAAAGAGAATTGTCTTCTACCTTCTTCTCAAAAGTAAATAATTAAAAATCCACGAACTTGAGAAGAGCTTCTGAGACTGCCTCTTTTTTTCGGTTTTTGTTTTGTTAATTGTTTCAGCTTAGCAGATGCTGTTTTCTCTGTTGCTGTGATCTAAACAGTCCTAGCAATCCGTGTTGGGTTGGTGAATGTGAAAAAGTAACCTTACATGTTTGTTTTTCCTTTTAACCTTTTAGCAGAGTCTCCTTGGAGGGGACATGGACATGGGCAATCCAGGAACCCTTTCGCCCACCAAACCTGGCTCCCAGTACTATCAGTATTCTAGCAATAACCCCCGGCGGAGGCCTCTTCACAGTAGCGCCATGGGTAAGGTCTTACTCTGTTTCCATGCCTCAATATTCATTACCAGTGTTTTGTCCTTTTTTAAAAAAGTCATTGCTCCACCTCTACTCTGCCTCCCCCGAAACACCCATAAAATTTGGCTCAGGTGACAGGCGAGTGGTACTCTTCCACCAGTAATCCACTGGGTAGTTATGTTAAAAACCATAGGAGCAGAACTCTTTCTGGTGTGTGCTTATTTCCGGGTCTTTCTTGGCTAACCACTTAAGGAACCTTAAAAAAAAAAAAAAGAAAGAAAAAAAGAAAACCCAACCCAAAAGCAGTAACAACTTAAATACAGTGTCTTTGTTTTTATGAACAAAGCAGAATTTGATTTCTGCTAGAATAAAAAGTGATAGTGGTAACTGCAATGTGCTATGGTAATGATGTAAGGAAATCTGGTCTAATCTCAGTGGCTTTCTGGTGTAACATGTTTTGCTTTGGAAAATGGGCTTCTGGGAGCTCACAGCATCTTCGTTTTCTTTCAGAGGTGCAGACAAAGAAAGTTCGCAAAGTTCCTCCAGGGTTGCCATCTTCAGTAAGTGATGCTTGCTTCTGCTGCGTATCGTGTATTTTGTTTTCTTTTTGTATTGATGTGAAGGGGATGAAATAAAGTGAGGTTCACTGTGCCCAGGGCAGCACATTCGTCCAGAGTGTGGAAGAGCTAGGGTTACTCGCACGTCCAGCCACCTGACCCCTGTTGGAGTGATCGGTTTCGCAGTCTTGTACACTAGATGGTTGTGTGGGTCTTTGGCAGGTTAAGCTCTGAAGGGACACTTGACAAGGTGCCTGAGGTTCCAGGAGTTTTACCTGTATGGGCTTTCAAGAGAATGAGTATTAGTTTCATGTGTTGGTTAAATTCTTTGTCAGTATTATGATGATTTATGGATTTGCATGCGAAAGGAGATTTGTGGAGCGGATTTAGGGAAAATTTACATGGGTTTCAGCCCAGAGTACAGGGAAAATGTCTCTATTTTCTAGAGAGGTCCTTGAATAAAGGCTGCAAAGGTGGCTGCATGAGTAGCTGCGTGCGTCTTTAGTACCAGGTGACAACTAGAAGAATCCAGCTGTAACCAAAGCATTCTGGGTGTTAAGAGCTGGAGCTGGATGCAGGAGTTGCTGGGGGCCCCTAAGCCCCAGCACAGTAAAACTTGGTTGTGATCACATTAACTCTATGATCGTTTAATTTGAATTCTTGTGTGTTTTTCAGGTTTTAGATACTAGATGTTTAATTTTTGTTTAGAACTGCTCTGTTTGCAGTAGTTTTTTTCTGCATGTAAAATCAAAATAAGGACTTCCTCTTTCTTTTCTGGTTTCCTCTTCCTTTGTTTATTCCATTCTTTTTCTTCCTGGGGTACATAGGTAGAATTTTAACTTTATTTGTAAAGTGCTTGTATTTGAGAAGCGTGGCTAACGGGCTTCGTAGGTTCCTATACTTTAGCATAAAATTATATTTAGATTTCTGAAAAATATAGTACCAGGTGATGCTTGCATATTATTTGTATTTCATTTTTTAAAATTAGACAAATGATAAATCTTGCACACGTGCTTAGATTGACCCAAACACCTGTGTGTTCGACTTTTCATCAGCTCACTCAAAAAAATCACTAAACAAATCTATCGAAGTAAGTCTTACCAGGAAACAAACCCAAAGATTTTATATACTGATTGTTATAGACTTGATGATATTAAAGAAGCATCACAGAACTGCCAATTAATATTGCAAATGTTGTGAAAATAAAATTGACAATGGTGTCTCAAAGAATCATTTTTGTACTGCCAATAAGTCATTTCAAACTATACTGTGTTGTTTTTCCTTGAATATCCATAATATATTGAAATTGACTAATATTCCCAAAAGGCTTTTATAAGTGTTTATTAGACTTGAACTTAGTGGCGGATTTAATGTAGATGAAATTTTAGCTTTGTGATAGCTTTTATGACAAGCTCAAGTGATGAAGTCCTCACAGCTGGTTATATTTTAAACGTATCTGGATTTGATACAGACAGAATTAAGAACAAAAAATGGGCCTTTGAGTGTTCTAAAGCAACAATAACTTTTTGCTGTAAAAAGCTACAAAAAACCCAAGATATATTCTACTTATGCCTCATGTTAAAATTTGCTTTGTTTTATTCAATGCTAAAATTCTGCAGGACTATACACAGTTTCTAAGGAGCGCAGTGATGGGACTGCGACTCAGTGCTAAGCGCTGTCAACAATTTCTCTTAATTCATTGTAAGATTGAATCACTTCTAACTAGCTGGTCTCTCAAGAGGATTTTACTAGTAGTTTTTTTTCTTTGCTATTAACACAAGGTATATGTTTCTGTGTGTTGTCAGATTCCCAGTAATACAGAAGTGTTTTCCTCCTAATAAGTCAGTAATTGGAACTTGAGTTTATAAGACTTAATTTTTAGCTTTTGGTGGTCACTTTAAGATTAATCTGCTTAAGAGAATACTTCTTGGCTAAATTTTTAAATGTTCCTTATAGAAGATTTTAGCAAACAGCCTTTTTTAAATAAAAAGGTGAAAGATTTATGCAATCGGAAGGAAACCAGAATATGGCCCTTTTTTATGGAGGAGAAGGGAAATTCAATTAATTTGGGAATTTTATCTTATTTGGCACAGA
The DNA here is from genome assembly GCA_004027205.1 of Ctenodactylus gundi. Lineage (NCBI taxonomy): Eukaryota > Metazoa > Chordata > Mammalia > Rodentia > Ctenodactylidae > Ctenodactylus > Ctenodactylus gundi. The sequence continues at coordinate 703,929 of PVKB01000010.1, read as the reverse complement.
AAGAATGAGATAGTTTTAAAATTCAATCATCTGTTTGCTTGGTACTTCAGAAATACTCAGTTCTATCTCCATGACCATTGTGTCAGTGTTGTTCATTTTACTGTATGTGTTGAATGCTTATTATTTGTAACAAAGCCTTATGCCTTTCCACCACTCAGAATATATGTTTTAATTTGTTTCAAAAAAATAATCCTATGCTAGACACTGCAACTCTTTTGCTCCATCCAGTAAGTTTAGATGCTATATTTTTAGACCTCTGGCATGCCTATTCTTTTGAAGTCTGAATAAAATTAATGAGTATTATCTGGTAACAGACACTTCTCAATCTATTTCAATGTGATATGAGCATTTGTATAACAGATAGTAAGAGATTGGAGATAGTGGAAGGTCTCTTTTGGGTTTATTATGACTGGATAAATACCTTTATATGATTTCTTCAGTACCTATTTACCCTGATAAATAGTAATAAATCTGTCACAATCTGTTGTGCCAACTCTCTTTTTTTCTTTTCGGAATGGGACCTCTCTTCCATAAGACAAAGAAACATTACAGGGTGACATTCCTTGGTTAAGTGGCTCTGACACCACTGTGGGACAGACGCAGGGCTTCCCTTCCTCTCAGGAGGGTGATGGGACTGCCTGACTTGAACATTCTGCTGCCTGTGTGGATAGAGAAAACACAAGCCAGGCCCAACATCATGCCGTGGATCTGGCAGGATCCCTGAATGTGTGTCTGCAGTGTGGGCCGCACCTAGAGACAGGAAGTCACCTTGAACGCGGGATGATACAAAACCCATGGGCAGGGTCTGCAGTTGTATGTGACGGGGCAGGGGGTGGGGGGTGGGGGGAGCCTGTCTCTCTGGAGAGCGGAGGCCTGGAGAGAGGGTAGGGGAGTTTTGTTTGTTTATGTGTTTAATGAAAGGCTGTGTGAAATAACAACTATCCAAATGCCCACAAGAGCCCCACTTATTATTGCAGGCCATGTTCACGTTCTCTGTTCAGTGTGTTGCTCTTTTCAGCATCATAGCCAGTTTCCCACAGTCTTCATCTTCGGATGAGGTTTTAGTAATAAAGCGGTATCTTTGGTTAGCACCGGGATTTCTTCTAGGATCTACACAGGAATTTCTCGTCTGATCTTTGTATCCTAGTTTTCTATTTTAAGCCATACCTTATTGTAAACTTAATGTTCTTCAGCCTTACCGCCCTTTCCAACATGTTTCCTGATTTTATAAATCCTAATGATAGTACCCACTGGGTGATGGGCCCATGCAGAGAAAAACGTACCACATTAAATTACAGTTTGGGGGAAACTGTCAATGGTTCTTATTAGAAATTATCATGGAAATATTAAAATTTGGGAAGTAACGATTTTTGTTCTCTGTTGTAAGATATTCTCGCACAGAAGAAAAAAGAGCAAATACTGTCTTTCTGAAATTTTATTGTGCCCACCAACATGAAAGCACATCAAGCTTTGGCTTACTTATTAAATTTATATATGTTTTATCAAAAAGTATTAACAACTACAAATTTCTGTTATGATCATTGGTACAATTTGTCTCTAATCTGGCCTGAAACATTAATGACAGTCCCACTGTGATCTGAGTTGGAATTTCTGAAACATCACAATTCTCTGGAAATGTGAAGATTTTTCCCAGTGATTTAAAAAAAAACTGCACACTTTTTAAGAATTAAACTCTACTTTCTATATCAAATTGAAGGCTTTTGTCTTTCACTCTTTTTTAAAAAATAATTCTGGTGGATCTGATGAGCTTTGTTGTAAATGGTTAGAGATAATTTTGAACACATGGATTCTAAGAATAATCTCAAGTACTGTAAAGATTCTAAAATAAGATTTGAACAGTTCTAGAAAATTTGAGACATGAGTGAACCACTAGGTGGATTTAAAACAACAAAAGCTCAGTGTATGTTGGATGCTGTGTTGACCAGTTTTCCTAAGAAAATATGCATAAATAAAATACAATCTTTAAGTCTGGATTAGACTTGCTTTTAGAGATTATTAAGAATGTTGGGAAAAATGGATAGTGCTAACTATATTAATTGCACTATGTGTTTTCCAATTATATAAAACCTTTCATATTTAAATGAATTAGATGTGCAGTTGACTTCATTTTAAAAGTATTTTGGAAAAAGTGCCCAACTTGTTTTATCCAGATACTTTGAGAAATCATATTTTAAAAGAAGAATTAGTAAATTCTTTTTTTCCTACCAGGGGCCCAGAAAGTATTGTGTGATTTGAAAACACAGTACTTATAATGCATAGCTTTTCTTCCTACTTTTCTGATTGATCATTCAGAATTCAGAACGATGCAGTCCCATACTTCAGTTCGCTTTTCCATGTCAACAAATTTTAACTTGAGTAATAATGAAACTTTGTTAAAAAACAATCCTGGCATATAGATGAACATATGTCTATCACAGTTAAACCGATATCAGCGACTTCAGATCTGTCCTGGGTAAGGATATTCTAGAGGTGGCTAATTGTGGGGTCAGAATGAATCTCATCGAAGTTTTTTCTTAGAAAGAGGGATTTGTGAAGTATAATTGTAGGTGTTTACATTAAAGTGTTAGGATAGCCTTACTACTCAACTTTAAACTCAGTGTTTTCTAATTACAAGAGATATTATGAGGTTTGGATATTAAAATTATGCTTAGTAATTTTAAAAATGTAGGAATGACACTAAAGATAAAACAATTAAATTAGCCCAAGTAGGACAAAACTTCCGTAGCTTACAGAGTATATGCAATGTGACACTGGCGGACACTTTGAAAGCTGATAATATGTTTACCATAAAGGAAGTATTTGGTTTTGCCCACTTACTGGTGAATTTGCTAAACCCACTCTAAGGCTTCAAGTTCAGCATATGCATTGTTGTTTCTGGAAGCCCCTTTCACTCTTTATGAAATACTGTTATACGAAACAAATATGAGAGGACCTTTGTATTTGTTTTCTTTAAGAGTTCTTTTAACGTTATTTTGAAAGCACACACAAGAAGTGTGCAAAATATATGACATATACCATTAAGTATTCCAGCTTCCCAAAAGTTTTCTAAATGACTTTTGTATTTTTGTCTGAAATTTTGGGCTACAGAGCTCCCTCTTGTACAGCTTCCTCCTCTGGGCCTCATCACCCAAAATCTGGTGTTCAAATCTTAACTACAAATAGAAAGGAAGTACAAGAGAACAGACAGAAATAAACATTAACTGTAGATGAAAGTTTTGTGTACTTGGGAGCTATTCTTGGACTAGCTTTATAAATGAAAAGGTTGCACCTGTGGAAAACACAACGACTTCATTTCTTCTACCAAAGTGACGCTTCTCTGGCCACTGCTGTCCAGTTCTCGGCAGTCTCTGCAGAGGGGTACATGGCATATCCCCTCACCCCACCCTGTTGTGTGTTCTCATTTTTCACCAGATCTTCAAAATACAATGCCACCTGTTAAGATGTATAGGCACTTTTGTAAAGGTGTCAGCAACTGAGATGGTAGCTTTTAATGTGAAGCTAATCATTTGTTTAGAGTAGAGAAATACATTTGAGGGCACTATTACTTTTAACCTTCTATCGCTTAGACTAAAGAACATATTTTGTGGACTCTACCTTAGGCGTCTAATTATGGAAATCTAAGAAATCTCTAAAACTGCTTTCCCTAGAAAGAGAGTTGCATGTATTTTGAAACTATAAAACTTGTTCTGCTGTATTTGACTTACCTGAAATTTTTGTGTGTTTATGGAATAGTGTAGATGCTTCCTGATATTTGTTTGAATACCGTTTATTTAACTGAAAAAGATTGATCGACCTTGATGTTGCAAAATTTTCTCTCCCTAGGTCCATCCTTCCTTTCTTCTTCCTTCCTTTTTTTCTTTTTCTTTTTTTTTTTTTAATTTCCAGCTTAGCAATTTCTCAATTTTCAAGGTCTGTCTCCCTGGTTTCAAGCAATTCTCAAGGTTTTGTTTGGAAGTAACAAACCAAAGTCAGAAATTGGAAGGCTAAATAAGGTTCAGAAAAAGTATCAATAATTCTAAAAGAGCGCATTTCTTCAAAGAGACCAAACTTGTATTTTCTTAAGGCAGAATTATTATGGCTAGGCTGTTGACAGACACCTGCTTTGTTTCTTTTTAAAAGTAAAGTGCACGGAATTTTAAACTTGCGTTTCAAAGCAGTGGGATTCTCAGTCTAGGGCCCCTCTATCCTGGGTGTGTTTGTGTATGCCAGCCCTCTCCTTTTAGAGCAAGAGCTTTTATCAAATGTGGTGCAAAATACGTGGTTTTAAATACTCCATTATTTTATCTCAGAACAGCAGCCTGTGAACGATCGTGATTTTTTTCCGCTGCAGCTGCCGCCTAGGTGTAGCGGCTGGAGGTCTCTGCTTCCCTGAGCTCGTGCGCCCCCTCCAGGGAAGCCTGGGTACTACAGAAGAGTCTAGTGGCGCGCGGTTGCCCGGTTGCAAGAGATGATTTCAGTTCTGGGAAGATAGGCAGGTTTCAGTTCCAAAAGAATGCCACAGCTGTAATTCGAAAAGAACATTTTTAGAATCATATTTATTTAAGGGGCTTAGCCGCCGCATTGTTGTTGCTCTCGTCTAACTCTGTCGTCTGAGGATATTAATCATAAATAGGTTGCCAGGGTGGAAAGTTGATCTGTAAGCGCGGGCTCCGGGAGGAATCAGGAAAGGTTCTCTGTGTGTATGGAACTTGACTAAATTTATTTTGATTATCCCGTGCAACGGAAAAATAGGGCCATTCCCCGGCTTAGTGAAGCTGCCTTCGTAGCCAACTGTAAAGAAAATGCCTGGGTGTGTTGCCGTGTCCGTGAAGATTAAAGGGTCTTTCCCTTATGAAGCATGGTATTAGAAAGACTTATATTCTCACAGAGCAAAATGACCTTTGTAGTGCATTTAATCATGAAAATTGGTGTTGCTCTTCACACACAAAAGCAAAACCTGTCACCGTCACCACTGGCTGTTTTCCACTTACAAGGTGCTGTTTGGGAACGATTGTTTTGATCCGATACCATCCGAGAAAGAGTACCTGCCTCTGCCTACATCATCTGCCTCCCTCCCAGCTCTTATCACTCTAAATATGCCTCCTGGATTAGACTTATAATAATATTGTAATGGCTTTCATTCTACCGACTGGCACAGTGTATCATTATATCATTAGCTGCTACGAGAAAGCAGTTTCAAGTAGGTGGCTGATTCTTAGTGTTAATGTTTTCAAGTAACCTTGTGTGGGGAATTGGGCTGTTTCACAGGTGCTCAGGTGGATTAGTACAGGGTACAATAATATTTTCTGGCTTGCTCATTATGAAACGAACTCAAAGCATGAAATAATTCAATAATAAGTAGGATATAAAAACTGGAGCCCTGTCTTAACAAAGTTTAATAACTTGAGATGTTAGCAGATGAAACCAAAATAAACAGTCAAGGGTGCACGCACTGCTCAGCTCACTTCGCCATCACTGAAACTTGGAGCCTGAGGGGATGCTCGCGGCCCGGTGGTTCCGGCATGTTGAGTTAGTTTAAAAAATTTTTTTTTAACCCACTGAGCTGAATTAGAAAATAAACCTGCTTCTGTAGCTGTTGTACTTTTGAAATTGTTCTCATATAATTAAAAAGAAAAGTTACTGATTCTGCTAGTTAACACTAATACAGGTACTTCACAAGTGAAATTTTATTGCCAGGATCTTGTGGGTTCCTACATATAGTGCCCTTATGTGAATATTATTTTTAAAAATACATAGCACATTGGCTTAGATCATTCGTGGCTTAATTGATATGACTGGGCAAATGAATATGGCAACTGGCATATTTATTGTGAACAGGTACAACTGGAATTATGAAATTCAAACCTCAATAAGCAATTAATTTACAAACAACTGCTGTTTTGTTTTTTAGTAAATTGCGTCCATGCCTTCACTGTTAGGGAGACACTACAGTAACAAACTGGGAACACCTGGGGTGAGAGGGGCATGTATTTTTCAGAGATTTTTTTTCTTTCACTCATTCCTTTTCAATTATATGTACTCACAGCATATTTTTAACTAAAACAAAGACTAGACACATCAACTAACAGTGAACGGGCCTTTACTTAAGTCATGAAGCCTCACCACTAAAGGTTCTTCATGCCTAGTGAAAACCACAGTGTGGTGTTACTGGCATCCTGATTGTGGGAATAGTTGGAGCATTTTAAAGAGCACAAAGGCTGCTCTTTTGAGAGAGTTATACATCCAGAGAATAAATAGCCCTACAACCGTATCCCATGTTTTTTTTTTTTTTGAGTGTGTGTGTGTATCCTTTAAATTTATTATGAAAGTGCTTAGTCCCCTTACTCACTTTGACCACTTTGATAAGAGTAAAGAACTTTTTTTGGTTGGTTGGTTGTACTGGGGAGTGAGGCTGGGGCTTTGCATTGAGCTGCAATCCTAGCTCAGTTTTTAGTTTTGATTTTGAGACAGGGGCTTACTCAGGGGCTAAGTTGTCCACGCCAGGCTTAAATGTGTGATCTTCCTGCCTCAGTCTCCCACGGTGCTGAGATTATAGGTCTGCACCACAAGGCTCAGCTAGGGGACATTTTTTATGCACATTCCTTTTGTCATTTATGAGCCAAACTCACTGCCTTATGCATATTAATTGGAAATATATTTCTAGTGAATGAATATAGTAGTAAAAGGAGTGTGCTAGAGTGGAAACAATTATCACACCGGAATTGAGAGCCTTGCCTTTCCTAATGTTATGTTGTGACATCTTGAGCTTACTTGCCAAGTGACCTTGTTAGGTCACAGACCTTTGTGATTGTCTACAAAGTAAGTATACAGGTGCCTGGAAAAGGCGACAGACAATGCAGTACTAGCACATTGTTATCATGGTGTTTATTCTGGGCCAAGCATTCTTCTTAGAGTCTGGTAAGACATTTAATCCTACGAATAGCTGACGAGGTTGGCATGACTGTGCAGTCACGGATAAAGGTGAAGAAACGTCGGTGGGCAGGCAGGTTGGCGGCCCTGAGCATCCTCCTTCCAGGATCTCTGGCTTCTTAGTCAGGTCATTTATTGTCTGTGCTGCCTACAGCTGGGTAACACACTTGGCACAGCAAGATGCTCTCTATAACATGGTTTTGGTTAACTTAGAAAGTTCTTCACTACCTGGAATAAATTAAATAGTTAGAATTTTTATTTTGCTGGAAATTGACCTACAGTATCTCTACAAGCGCACGTAACTTCTGCCCAAGCAGTGCGGCTAGCAGCATCAGGCAACCGTATGGGCATTTTAGGAATACAGACAGTGTGAGCCGGGGGTTAGACGTGGAGTCGTGGGCTCTGATCGGCTGCTTGTGTAGGGCAGCGCTAGTGTAGTACTGCTTGCCCGCTACATGTGATAGACATACATGGTATTCTTGACTCTTACATGTTATCATTACTTATAAAGATGATGAGGTGTCAGTGATGCTAATTTCAGCAATTTCTTTTTTCTTTTGGCACTTGAGGAAAAACCGTGATTAAGATTAGTTGAGATTAGGTGCTAAGACAAGGTTATCAGTTGCATGCATAACTTAACTATCACGGGTCACTTTATTTTCTGAAACTGTGAAATGTTGCAAATGTGTTTTTTTTATCTCTTCATCCTTACATTGCCATTCCTAACCAAACCAAAGCACCTGGACACCCTTTCTAACTAGGAAACTTAACGCTGTGCACCGTCGCTGGGGGGAAAGTATGCACTCCCGCTTTGCTCTGACATGACACATCAGGACGAGATGGCCAGAACTCCTCATAATACAATTCCCTCCACTAAAAATCTGTTTATGCCTAAATCAGTCCTGCCTCTAGGTGAGCAGGCAATCCTACTCTTTCTGTCTTTCCTGTCTTGTCCGGGGTGTCCCAGCACAAGCCAGAAGCCCATCGTCCTGAGTGATGCATGGGGTTAACCTCTGGTAGGGAGCTACCTCCAGTGCCCCACTCAAAGTGAAGATAGACTGGGGTTTTAATTTTATCTGGTAGCACAAAGGTGTCTGAACTAGGCAGGACTGGGTGCCAGTGTTTCTCTCATAAAACGAAGCTGAGATTAATTTTCTGAGGGCTGTTTAGGTAAATCTCTAACACTAACCAGGAACATTTGGACAGATGTTTTAAGGTAAAGTCAAAGAATTGCTGGATCTAAGCCTTTATCCTATTTTAATGTGTTTTTTTTCTCAGTGCCACTATTCAGCTGATGAAAGAGAAAGAAATTTTGCCTGTTAGCTATGAAAGCCTTAAGTGCTTTTGAAAACTTATTTTTTTTTTTAAAAAAATAAAGGCTGGTAAGTTAGCTCTTCTTGAAGTTACAGAAAACACCTGTCAAAAGTGGGTGGAAAACAGCACGGTATCAGCATCACTTGATGGGCATCGTTTACCAACCAGTTTTAATTTGAATTAAAATCAGTCACAAAGTGAGAGCCGTGAGGAGAGGGTCCGTCGGGCCGGGAGCTCTGCGCCTCATCCTGGGGTCCCCGAGCAGGGACGGGTGCTTCTTTTCACAGAGATGCGGGTCTTTTCTCTGGGAAGCCTGGTGGATCCGATGGAGCCACCCTCGTTGGTAGTCGTTGCCACTTTGTGGATCACCAAGGACATTGGCTTGTATCGAACTTCCATTTTCCTTTGGCTCTCTGGGGCGTGCACGCTGGCAGTGGGTCGCCTGCGTTCCCTACCAAGAGGATTCTAGCTCGTTCAGCAGCACCTCACTTCTCCACTCACAGTTCATTTATGATTCTGATGAGAGTGTTTTTTCAGGAAACACACATTTCACTTTTTGACCTAGGAGCATCTGTTAGAATTTTTTTTAATACTACTTTGGCATTCTGAAAGTGTTAATGTCTTTCATATCTGTTTAATGCTATTTAGGGATATTTATGATCACCTCTTGGTTACTCAGGGTAAAGTGTGTCGCAATTTTTTTTAAACAGACAGGAAAGCACTCACATGAGGAAACAGATTGCTTTAAACATGTGCTTCCTGTGACAGTAAAAAGAACAAATTAGATTTAACACTGTGTAATGAATGCAGAAATGTGTACGTTTAAGCTTTTGAAAGCTTTATGTTCAGTTTTGGTCACAACAAAAAGTGAGTCACCTGTAAAAATTCAGGATGCCTCGGACACCCTCAGGCTCCTGACGCGCCGGCAGTTGCCACCCTCACCTGATGCGGCCTTCCTGGGATAGGCAGTAGAACACGATGTGTGAGTGCTACGTAGAACTGAATCGTCACAGAGCACACCCGCAGGGGCAGCCGGGCTGGGGTCTGCACAGTCATAACGGCAGCCGGGCTGGGGTCTCTCTGCTTGTGTCCATTTAGAGAAGAAACCAAAACGTGTCAAGAAGGAAAGGATTTTTATTCTCATTTTTTCTCTCTGGGTTAATGAAAAGAAATCATCTTTCTAAGCCCTAAATTCCCCCCCCCCTTCCTTTCATGAAAAAAAAAGATGTTTAATAACTGGCATTTACTGCAATTTAATTACATAAGAAAGAGACTCCCTTCCTTATGTAATTCAGTTTGGGCTCAGGGCTGCTGGCTGGCAGGGAGTGAATGGAAAGTGAGTTCATGTTTCCAGTCAGACCCGAGCGGTGCATCGGAGAGCAGGAATTCTGTCCCCAGCAGAAGAGGCACTCGGGGCCATTTCTGTCCGAATCCCGTGGACGGTGCTTTTCTGTCCCCTGTGCTTTCACAGCTGAGGGTCTGTGGCGTGCTCACCATCTCTCTGGCCGTGGAGAGCCGGACAGAGGCCCTGGGGAGGGCACGTAGCTTGGGGACATCTGACTCTCTTATAGTGCCTACTGAGGTACTAATATCAAAACAGACTGCTTGTTGTCGCACGGTGGGGCAGCGCTTTTCTTGGCTGCCGTGGTCGAAATGAAATGGGCAAGCTGTAGTCCGCTTGGCATGAGAGGGGGCTGAGGGAAGCTGGGAAGGCAGAGTTAGCCTGCGAACGCAAGTAACAGCCAATGGTTAACTCCCCTTTTGTGTGTCATCTGGCAGCGATGAGACTGACGGCGATTTTTTTTTTTTTTTTTTTTTTGTAACGTGGGTGAGAGTTCAGTGCCCTGGGAAGAGCCGTAGAGGCTGTTGTTGTGGTTCCTCACACAGTTGACTTGTGCTGGTTTCTTGAGGCCAGTGCAGCTGTCCACAGGGGCAGCTCCGGGAGCTGAACACGTGACGATCGGACTTCGGATGAGAAGGTAATCGAATGAGAGGTGATCCACGCGACATCTTGCTGCTGATCACCAGGCAGTCCCAGGGAAATAGCATTTTCGCAGAAGGCAGTCATGGCAAAGCCCAGTCTCATGCACTTGAATGTATGCTTCCAGTCCTCAGACACCCAAAGATATTTTTAAATTATCACCACTCCACACCCCTCATCTCACATAAAAGATTCAAATCAATTGTGGACTGTCTGGAAAATGCAAGGCTGAAATAGCCAGATTGAATTCAGCTACAGTGACCTTCTGCTTTTGGGGGAGGCTAGGCTGTTGCTCTTTGGTCAGCCACATTATTTCCTTCGAAGATTCACTTGGAAGAGAGTTTGGGAGCATTTCTAGCCTTTCCCAACATTTTCCTCCTTTTCTCTGTTTTCAGAGAGCTGTTCCCCAAAGGCGAAAGGAGCAGGTTGCCATCTTGAGGGGGAGAACTGCATGTTTAGTGCACACCAAATGGTTTCAAAGTTACTCTGGAATTTTCAGTATATCTGATGGCTTTCAAATCGTATTTATTCCCTTGAAAACTTCTAAACATTTGTGCATGGTATCAGGAAGGTGACCAACTTCTGACAACCCCAAAAGCGGGAAGGAAGCTTAGAAATAGAATACCATTTGTCTGGTAATTAGAGTGCATCTCTTAAGAGTTCAAGAGAATTCTGATTAACCTTTCTGTTCCCGCATTCTCACATAAAATTAGCACACCTTTTAAATTATTATCTAGTATTTAAACACATATTTTTGAGTCTTCTTAATGCAACAGGTTCTAGAGACAGTAAAAGTGTGCAATAGGTTGCTAAAAAACTTCATTTTTCTTACATTTTAAATGTTCTGTTTGTGCAAAATTTCGAGAATCACCATAAGGGCTTCTTTGCATTTTTAATTTAGTAACTAACATATGAATAAATTTGCATATTAATTAGTTGCAGATTAAATCATGCATACATAATTGCCTCCTTACTGTGTTTAATGTTTGTCAAAATCTCCAGCCTGGTTTGATGGATGTCGTATGAAAGATTACAATTTGATGTACCCTTGGAAGCATTTACACCAATAATGCAAGATTCTTAATAGCAGAATTCTCCAGTTATATACAGTACTAATAAACATGTAAGATAGGTACATGTCCCTTTGACTAAAATTTTTTTCTTTGCACCAAATCATTTACTATTCATAATCATTAATGCATCTCCTAATTATACAGCATATGTCTGTTAACCCTTTTGTTACTGCTTTTCAAATGGTAGCTTTTCTTCTGCTTGGTCCCTAAAGAAAGCACATTATTTGACAGTATTCCGAAAACATTATTTCCTATCCTTTACTCCTTCCTCTACTACCTTCTAGATACATGTTCTCTGTCATTTATTTTAACATAAAATTTTAAATTAAATGACCACTTTGCATTTTCTAGTTAAAGATCAAGAAATGACCTACGCTCTGAACTTAGGAAGGTTTCTTCTCTTTTGCCAATGCTGAAAAGAATTTAGATATTTCAGAGAAAGCTTAAAACACACACACATACAGATTCTGTATCTCATGATGAGGAGAGTAACTGAGGGATAAGTAAAATGATGTACATTGTGTTTTATCATTTTCAGTCTTACATTTAATGTGTCTTTATCATATATAGACTAGATATGATTTTGTTGTATTAGAACCGAGGTCTCTGCAGTGAAAACTGCCTAGAGAATGGATTTTCTTGATTTGATATAGTTTAAAAATACTATTAAAATTTTAAAATGAATTTCTCAGGTATTTAATTTTTAAGTTTTATTTTATTTGTGTAAAAAGTAGGCCAACTTGCTTGGTTTTGCTATTTTTGATGTGTAAGCTGCTTATCACACTGCATTACCCTGCATTAATGAGTATTCCTACTGTGCAAAATTTTATCAAAAATGATAGTGTGAATGTCATTTTTAATTGGAAGTTTATGTTCAGATTTCTAGTACGAAACAAAAAATATGTACGTAGCTCTGCTGCAGACCTTTCTTTTTCTTTCTCTTTTTCTTTTTTAGCCTATTGATCTTTTTTGGTCTGGTTGTACATTTCTCTCAGTCTATCTAAATGTAGCTTGAGAACTTGGGCCAATGTTGCTGTATATCCATGGATGTCACTGTTGGAATGAGAGGGAAACTAAGGCACTGGGCAATTATATTGCTTTAATTATAAGAGAGGTAAATGCTGAAGTCTGAAATGACTAAGAATAGATTCTCAGGGAGCCCTTTGAAATGTGAGAGCTGCTGTCTGATTCTATTATGTTCCACAAAAGTCACAGGCTCCGACTTGTGCCCATTTAATTGTTGAGTGCCTTACGTGTATATCCCTAGCAAAAAAGACACAGGTTAAAATGAGTCAAAAGCACACACAGTCCATTTCCTTTATTTGATTCTTAGCCAAAGAGAAATAAGACTTCTTGCTCATTTACCTCAGGGATTTTTTTTTCATAATCACAGGGCACAAAAACTCTTTATTGACCTAACCATTCTTTTTCAGCAAGAAATACTGCATTAAGTTATTTAGCAATGTGAAAAATGAAATAAAAGCTGTAAAACTTATAAAAGGAAGCAAACAGTCAGACCCGAAACATACTTATCCACAGCCATTGTGCCTAGGTAATTCAGGGCATATGGTATGTAAATGATGTTTGGAGATCCTTGCCAAATCTACACACGACGGGATAAATTAAGGACAGGTTTCCCTGGGTGTTGGTCCCATGACTGTGGCCGGCACACTCCCGACTCCGATGTGTGTGCTTGTCTGTGAGCAAGAGGGTCACACAGCATTTGGTGGCCAAATCTGGGCCTCAGCCGGCTTCTAAGACATTATTTTGTATTTACCAAGAATTGATTTTATGATTAAATTTAAAACAGAGCACCAATTTGCCAAACTCTCTCTTTGTACACACATTTGAAAAGTGAGATCTGAATAATTCATCAGTATATATTTGGATGTTAAGCCAATTTTAAATGGGTCTTGTTGACAGCAGTAATTGAGGACCTCTTAGCCCCTGAAGAAAGAAAGGTATTCATTCCTAAGAAGTGACTTTTCTTTAGGTTGAGATTGAGGTGCTTTCTCTAGCAGATGGTAACTACATTGAACAATTAATACTTGTGATTTTAAGTAGCCCACTTGTAATTTATGAATTCAACTTGATATAACACAAATGACTAGTACAACTTATTTTACTTTTGAATTATTATTTTAAAGTATGTGTTCTAGTTTCCTACAATTTACAACTCACTTTTAATAAGAGGTTGTGTTGTTTCCTTTTATTTTTTTCCTGAAAGGAATTTCTTTTCAAAGCTGGAGGTTGGAGCCCAGAGTTCCATGATTTTTAATGGTTTAAGTCACTCATTTTGAATAGTCTTGGAACCATGTAACTGAAGATCTTGATTAGGAGCTATAGCCGATCCCTTCCTCTTGTATTAATTTATTGGATACTGTACACTTAAAGAGTACATTAAGTATGGGTTTCAGTTATAAATATAAGACTTGCATATCATTTATAAAAGTTATTTTTGGATATCTTAAGGCATGTTGTGTACGGTTTAGGATTTTTTTTTGTTTTCTTTTACTGTTAAGTGCCTTATGAGTAAAGATATTTAAAAAGGATAATGTCCTTAATATTATGGTTTTATTTGAACTAGCAGTGTGACCTCTCTTCACGTATGGACAAAAGAAAACGTGCTGCTGTATGGAAAAGGTTATTGACTTCAGTCCTTTTCTATTGCTCTATAATTTGGGTAAAACAAGAGGAGGCAAAACTGCTCTAAAGAGAAACTTAAATCAATACTGCTTGCTGATCCAGCTTCCAATTCATTCAAGTGGTTGTGGGTCTGGAGGAGTTCATGAGGGCCCACATAGCCCATTGTTGGTGAACTCACAGCAGTGGCGTCTGTGGCCATTTCTTCGTTCATGAAAGCTGTTTCACACAGCTGTGCTCCAAACTCGGCAAAACGATATTCAAGAGAAAAATAGAGCTCATCTCCTTTTCAACTTTATTGGGAACATGAAACCTTGAAAACAACAAAATGAGCCATCGCAGTTGAGAGTCCAGAGTCTATATAAATAGATGTATTCCACAGTAGGGTGTCATGGCACAGGTTTACTCACATGGTACAAGCACTGTTGAATGCCGGTGTGTTCGGCCTCCTAGTGCCCGAGGTTTTAAGTATCAGTCATTGGACTACATTTGAAACTAAACACCTGCATTTTATTCAAAGAAATTAAAGTATATCTGGAGATAGAGAGGTGAGTTGAGGGTTTATTTTGTGGTTTTTATGGCAAGACCATACATAATAAGTATAAAACAGCTCAAGCATTCAAAATCTATTTTCATGTACAGAATGATTCAAAATAACCTAGCAGTTTTGAGATTTTTAGGACGAAAAGAATATAAATAGATAAATGAATTTTACATCTGTACAGATAACTCAGCATGGGAAATTTAAGATTCTGGCAAATTCCTTACAAACATCTGGAATGATAAAGGAACCCTGTGCAAATCCTGACTACCACCTACCTACCAGGAGTCTCGGTGATGGTATCAGTAAATTAGGGAACTTTTTAAAAAGGTAAAACCAACTACAGTGATAACTTGTAGTATTTGCTTTCAGAAAAAAATTGTTTAGTCAAGGTTATTGCAAATATACTGTTTGTATATATGCATATGCTTGGTGAATAAGAGTTACTCTTAAACCCATTAGACTTATTTAATAAAAGTTATGGCTTCTCCATACCCAGATTTGTAAGCGTATTTTAAGTCTGTTTTTATAGAATGCTTTCTTCTGCAGTTCAACAGAATTCTATTAAATAAGTGTGCCACAGCAGTAACTGGGAATAGAATGCGCTTTCTACCTTGTCAAAAAGGCCTGTAATTCTTTAAAGGATAAGAAACCTTGATACCAGTCAAAAGTTGTGGGCATTGATTGATCCCATGTTATCATGTTCTCACTTAGCATGGACTCAGCATAAGGCTCAAGTGTTAGGTAAAGCAATTCAACAAATACTCCTTGCACATCTACTTAGTGCCAGACTTCCTGGTGGACAGACAGTCATAGTAAAGACTTGTATAAAGATATGTATAATCATAAGTCATTATAAAAATGAAGGTTCTGTGTGTAATTCTTCATAGGAGCCTGGCACCATTGACCCTCCTTGCAGACTAATACATACAAGGATCATGGACTTTCAGAAGTTCACCAATTGCCAATACCTTCTAAATGATATAATGATAATATATCATTCAGGATAATAATTTAGTATAGAACAGAGAGGTGGAGTCAAACATAAGGTTTACCGCAATTGCTGATGAGTTCTCAACATATTTCTCTTAACAATGAAAGAAAATAAAAATTTAAAAAAACCTTTTTTTCCTGTACTGTCCAGAGTCTAGTAAAATAATAAAATGTGTTGGAAAGACAAAACACAACAAGCAGGTTTTTTCCGGTTTTGCCCTCACACCAGTAGAAAACAGTGATTTATACAGAAGAGGACCTGGTGTTCTTCCATTCCCATGTCTATAAAATCAAATATTTAAAATAGAGAATAACATAAATAAGTAGAAATGACCTACCAAAAATGGGAAAAAACACATAAAACATGCAGGAGTCTGCATCATACATGTTAAGTCGCTTGCGAATGTCACCTCTCCAAAGTGCCAGTGCATGTGTCCATATTGATATCTTTGCATCTTATCAATACTGTTAATTATTCCATCGAGAGTCTAGCCATATGATAGAAGAAAAAGCAAGGTGACAGTGGTCCTTCAGGTTCCCTCTGCAAAATACATTGGCATGGGCTTGCCCTGTGCCAGCCCAGCAAGGAAAACTTGGGTCATCTCGAAATGTCGCCATTTTATAATCCAGGTTGAGGAGAGGCAGAAGCTCATGAAATAAAAATGGCAACTAGGACATTTGGAAGCTAGTGGGACCAGTCCTCAAATGGTAGTGTGTAGGGGTGTATATTTTTTCAGTATAACATAGATACCATGCTATTTAATTATTTGTTTAATGATAAATGGTCAGTTTTCTGTTTCATGATGACTTATACTCAAATTGAAGTTCTAGCTGGCTACCTTGTGTCCTTGTCATAATCCTGTTCTCTCTGGAAGTCGTTTTTGTTCCTCATTTATTTAGTAACCAAAATGTAGTGGAGCCCCTGTTAAGGGCACATTACGTTGTTTGGAGTGTGGGACAAAGAAAGGTGTATTCTCTGTACATATGTAAAATTTGAGAACAGTAAAGTAGAAGCATTGAGTGTTTGTGACGTTCCTGTATTCCAGAAGGGTCTGTATCTGGAAGTATGTACGGAACATGATTCATGACCTCAGAGGGTACAGATCTGGTAGGATAAGTCAGTGGCCCCAGATACTTCATTGATCTTCTCTAAGCGGCCGATATCTGTCTCCTTCCCTGAAAATCATAGGAACTGTTTTGCGCTAGTCAGCTGCAAAAATAACTTTTGATTGTTTTTTGTGTTTTCAGAATTAATTATCCAGAGGTATTTCATTATAATAAAAGTATAAGTCACAGAATTTTAGGGCTGGAAAAAATAACTGGTATGAGAACAACTGAACACTTACATATTTTAAACTTATTTATGTATTTATAAGGAAATAAAGATGTAGAACAAACTAGAACACGCTCAGGTTTAGACTACTTGGAATTTACGCAACAAATCACACCACCTTTTCATGTCTGGCCTCTACACTGTGCTGCTGTGTAGTGTGGCTACCAGGAGAGGTGGGGCAGAGAGAGCTCACATGCCCAGGCAGTGGGTTGAAGAGGCTCAAAATTTAGCTTTCTTAAAATGCTTAAAAACAAAAAGCAGAAGCTTTTTTTCTTTTTCTTGTTTAACAATTATTTACCATAACATGTATAAGCATGTGTAATAGTTCTGTGACTCACGTTCCTACTCAGAAAGAAAAGCCATATAAATACAGTATACATTTTAAAATATAGTGTAAATATAGTGCAAAAAGTATGAGAAATTGGCAAGCTAATGATCTGGAAGTCAGTATCTCATCAAGCTTGAAGAATAGAACCCGTTAAGGGTAGCCTGGAGACCCAGGACGTTTCTTAGGCTTTCTGTCCTCTTTCCTTACATCAACACCTTTTCTCCATGGTGGCACTAAACAGGTATGTGTTCAGACTCCATTAAAAATATTATGGCTTATAGGCTTTAAACAATATCAGAACATGCTGTGTTCTACAGTGAAGTAAATCCTGATGGGGAGAGGAACAGGCAATTTGACCTGTTTGGAATTTTGACATATTAAGTCCTTTTACCTTCAGAATGTGCTTGATGGTTATGTTTGAAGAAGTAAAAATGCTCTGACATTTTGGAAAACAAATAGGAGCAATTTTGATGCCTCTGGTTAGTAAGCCTCCTAATTTGGCAGTTAGCTACTGTTAACAATAACGCTCACTGACGACTATGAAGATATCCTTTGGAATCAGTTTTTTGTCCAACTATAAGTGCAAGAAAATAAACCCATTACTTGCCTTTTACCTTTTGGCAGTTTGGTTTACTTGGCCTAAAGTTAAAAGTCATGATTTCTTAGTATCATTTTTTTTGCTAAACAATTCTTATTATTTTGCTATTTATATTCAATAAAACTTGAGTATTTATTTCATGTTTATTTAGTAGACACCCAGATTTTTTTCTTAATTGCTTCTTGATTTTTTAAAAACACTTTTTTTTTTTGGGGGGGGGGGTGGTTACTCCTGGGATTTGCTTGAAGCTCTGTGTCTTGGTGGTGGTGTTGATGCAGGCTTCTTTCTCCCGTCTCTGTATGGTCATGCCTGTGTTTATGTGTTGGGTGGATGTTTAAAATGCTATGCTTAACAGGATAAAAAATCATTTGTTTTTAAAACTGAGTCAGTAAAGTTGTAGGTCATTTTGAGTTGAAGAGCACGTTTAGATCAGGAATGGACAAATGGCTTTAGGCACTCTATTATATTTGAAGAAACTAACTTAAATCTATTACTCTTTTCTCTTTTAAGTATCATTGTTTCTTGGTCGAGTTACATAAAAAATATCCAGGCAGAATCTTTAAAAAGCAAGAACTCAATATAGTTCAATAATGGATATGTGTGTAGGATGCTATCCTTGTGTGAGCTTTACTTTCAATGTTAAGCTTAGTTTTTTCATTCTTCTTACCTACTTTTTAAATTCTTAGTATTACAGTGATTGTCACTAAGGTATTTGAAAATTGTTCTCTGCCCAGCGATTTGTTGTACTGTTTGCTCAGTGTCAAACAATTAAATGTAATCAACAGTTAGAAACCTCAGGAAATTGCTAGAATTCCCACCCTAGAGGGGGTTAACAAACTCTAGACAATTAGTCTGTTTAGAATGAAAATTATTTTCACTGCGAGATCATATTTCCCATGTGATTATTGAGCAATGCATTGGGAAGCCCAGTATATATTTGCATTTTAAAAAAATAAGCATCCTGTACTCAGGTTCCAGTCCGTTTCATCAGTCCATTTTTGTCAGAAGTTTTTCAGATGTAATTCTTCCTCCAGCCAAATAAACATGCACAGGATTTCCCCTTTAGCTCTTTGGTAATTCTTTTTACACATGTAAAATTTGAAGGAAAAAACAACTGTCCTTACATTTCTTTTGCCTCAGGTGATTGTGGGGAGCTTGCTAGGCCTCCGCATCTCGGAAGGGCAACGATCTGACTCAACTTCCTCCATCTTTGTTTTTATATTGTCTAGTGTGATGTTTCCTCATAGTACCAAAATAGAAATAGTTTGTTTTTGTATCAAACATGGAGACTGCTATGGATTACACTAAGTTAGGATGAAAGATTTTTTTTTTTCTTTAAAGAACATTCCCTTCATCCCAGAGGAAAGAGACTAAAGGCCCCAGGGAATATAAGAGACAGAATGAAGTTTTTTTTCTCTTTAAATAAAACATCTTGTCAGTCTTTAGAAGAGTCAGTTGTACTATATTTGCCTAGTGTCATATAATATTTGAGAGATGGGGTAGCAGATTAAGTTTATGACTTTTGCCATTATATGTAGTCGCATGAAATTAAGAAAGGGACAAGTGAACTTTAAGTTAGTGGAATTAAACATAAAAATCTATATACCCTATCCCTGAAACTTGATACTTGGCTTTGCCATGTCCCATAATGCCGGTAGCGGTATGCTTCCTTGTCTACAGGGGAATGCCACTTTATACCTCTGGCTTGTCGAACTTCATAGCTGTTAGAATCTTGTGAGTAAAGGACATATTCCTGGTATTCCTTGCCATAGGAATGGGGAAATGTGTTACAAAGTGAGAAAATAGATCTAATCAGATCTAACCAGCTTTAAGAAGACAGGAACCTGGTCTTACTTATTCTGCATGCTAAGTGTTCATGTGACATTAGGTAGTACTTTGCCTGTCAATGTGAGGAAACCTCCTCTTTCTTGTTAACGGAAATATGACAGGAAACAGAAAGGTAGAAGTCAACTTTTTAAGGAATAGAAGTCTTTTTTAAAAATTGGCCCCTGTTGCTTACCTTAGTAATCAGTGTGACTTACATTATAATTAAGATGAACGCAAACTATCTAGCCAGCCATGAAAAAGATAAACATCTGATTCTATGATAAGCTATTTCAATGTCTGTATATGAATCCAGGCTATACAAGAATAGACAATTCAAGATTCTGTAGGAAGTCGCCAAGGAAGCCACAAATAGAAGTTAGATCTCATAGTCTGTGTGGACTTGTGCTGTTATTTTGATACTTTGACAAAAGCAACTTCTGAACTCAACTTGTCTGTACTCAAACACACTTGAAATTATTGTACCTCATATTGTCCTTCAGACCAGTGAAAAGATTGAAATTATTTGTGCTTTATCTGAATTTGTCATATAACTACTAATTTCAGGTATTTTCATGTTCATCTGTTAAATATATTTATCTGAGACAGTTTCGAATAAATGTATATTAAGGAGAGTTTCATTACTGTTTTAATGGAGAAGAATACTATTTTAAAAGATAAAAGGCTTTTCTCTGAAAGAGGTTGTATTTACATTCTAAAGATCTCAATGCAAAGACAGAAATGCATGATGTGTGCACAGGCAGTTTTTCAGTGTCCACTGCCTGGCTGCAAGGGTATCTTGAGTTATGGTCTGAAGAAAAAAATAATTTTTAAAAAAATTTCCCCATTTTATTGATATATATATATATACATTTGCTGCATAATGTTTACATTGAACTTGAGTATTTTGTGCACAAATCTATTGCATCAAAATTACAAATCCTTCCCCTCAGAACAAAAAATCCTAAGAAGTGTGTGTTTATGTAAATGCTTGTTTGTTTGCATCACTTTTTGATAATTAGATATCTTGAGAAATTGTACTCATCCTTAACAGGATTTTGACTATTCCAACTTGTTGGATTATTAATTGAAAAATTTTATAATCCAACAGTGCATTTACTGAAGAAACATCAACATTCATTTAGCTGATGATTTAAATCTCTTGTTTATAGTGACTCCTACTGGAGAGCCACATATACCGCCTGGTTTAGCGTTTGTGAATGAACTGTGTTTGGTAATGCTTCCTTCTTTAAATTGATAAGGCTGGCTTAGATACCCGTGACTCAGCAGATTTTACTTTTCATCTAAATTTAAACGTGGGAACATAGACTCGGAACCTAAGATATCAACACAAGTTTTATGTTTACATTTCTGTACATTTGCAGTTCTCAGGATAGTGATACTGAATATTCCAAAAATATTTGTGTTTATATACCTGCCTGGTAGTGAGCATGGCAGTAAGACCTTATATATTTTTTTTCATGCTATTAATAGACTTCTGTTACCTAAGTCCATTTTGGCTGGAGATTGTTTTCCTGCTGTTCACTGTAGGGCACTTTGACACAAAGAAAGCAGAGACAGATAAGGAAATGGACTTATTCCCTGCCACTAACACTGAATGAAGTGACCTTTCTCATTTCAGCCTCAAAAGAATGACAGGTTCGAAGCAGATGAAGGAACTAAAACTCAAATCTGAAGTGCACCCTGACCGGAGTCACAGTGCTGAACATTAGCAGGGTCATCCAGCCCATGGGCATGTGACCTTTGGGTTTAAGCTTTGGGTTCCATACTTTTGCCCCCAGCCTGGTCCTGCTTCCTTAGTTACTTCAGGCTTTTTGAGCCTAAATTCTCTGCGTTTGAGGTGAGAAGGATCAGACCTATCACAGAACAACCATTGTGAAGATGAAATAAGCGAAATCAGTGGTACATTCTTTATATTACAGATCGTTATAGATGTATTAAGTACTGTTTTATTATAAAAATATTTTGATGGAGTATTTGCCTCAGGTACCTTTCTTATTCATAGATGTGCTTTTTGCATTGTGTTATTAATCATTGTGTAGTGAGGAATATCACCATTTTCCTTAGGGTATGATACTTATTTAATTCTGCTGTGCTAGGCAGAAGGGGTCAGTATTGTAAAAGTAAGCAACTGTAGCAAGCGAAATTTAAGCACTTGGTGAGTTAAACAGGAATATAAAAGTTGTTCAGATTTTACCAAGTTATATGACAGAGGGGAAAATGCCATTCCTTCCTTATGACCACCATTTCTGCAGCTCATATATTGAGCCACTGGCCTTTATGCTGAACAGTGTGGAGAGAAAGAGAGAGAGGGAGCAAAGAGGTGCTTATCATGTTTGCTTGGTCTTTACAGTAGCCGTATAATGTTACAGTCAGTTTTTCAGAAAAGAAAAAAAAAGGTAGCACCTAATGATACATGTGGATGGGAGTTCAGTACTTTACCCTTGAAATGACGTGTTGTCTAGTTGTTTAAAATGTGTATTATTGTCCCTATATCACAATTAAAGCAATATTCTTTAGTCACATTTTTCAGTTTTTTTCAAGAGCTTGGCCCCTATTGCCGAGCCAGATTGGTCAGGCCTACAAGGGCAAGAAGAACGTTGACATGTTTTGGAATCTCGTACATGTACCAGGATGGAACTTCACCCCAAAGTGGGAACCACTTAAAAAAGTCTTTGTGATGGGGTTAAGTGAACACAGAAATAGGGACTCACCTGTTGTGGAGTTTACTTGTTTACTTAGCTTTAATGAGGCTATTCATTTGTCCAACTAGTCTTTACTGATGGTCTGTCTTGCTGGTGGTGCTTTGTCAGTTCCTTGGCTGTAGGTGTACTGGTAGAATACATGGTCTCCCAAATTTCTTGTGAAACGATAGATAAGCACCATGTGGCCAATTCTGCTTCATCTCAAGTATATCCTGTCAAGAACTCTTGGAAAATCACAGAAGAATTAGGAACTATTGATTCTAGGATAAATAATAACGTGAGTGTCCTTTAATAATCCATTTTATGAATAAGAATCTCCCCCCACTTCCATCTCCATGGCATGGAACCTGCAGTGCACTCTGTGGTGACCTGTAGTTAGGCACCGAGGGTGGTGGTCTCCTGCCTAGTGTGGCTAACCCTACCTATCACTTCTTATCATCTCAGATAGAAGGGGCCCTTCAGGGGGGCCTGGTGTCAGATTTTTGTAAAGTCAGCATTCTGAGAGGCTGAGGCAGGATTGCAAATTTGAGCCCATCCTAAGGCAATTAATGACTTAGCAAAACTACAAAAAAAAAAAAAAAAAAAGAAGAAGAAGAAGCAGAAGAAGACCTGGGGATGTAACTCAGTGCAAAGGCCACTGGGTTCAGTTACCAGTAGTTAAAAGGAAGGGGGCGGGGTGGTCCTTGTGAGCTTTGCTCAGTTACTGCTAGTAATCTACTCAATTAGTGCTATGAATCAACCAATAAGCCTGTTCAGGGCCCCTTAAAAATTGGCTGCTTAAGATCAGGACTTCTTTCAAAATTATTATGAAACACATGGATTTATGCACACAGCTTCAGTTGTTCTTATACTTCTGTGCTAACTCCCCACGCATCACACTAAAAATTTATCATGGATGGTATTTCTGTCACAAAGACAACTTCAAAGTCTGAGACTGCAGAAATGTCTTAGTTGACACACCGTTGATTTGAATTCTGTGATTGACATGAACTCCAAGGTCAGCACACTAACTCTCAACGTCACTGCATGATAATATAGTCATTGTCTCACTGCCTGAAATTCACAGATCACCGTTCTAAGGAGTATATCTTTGTTAACAATTGTAAATTTGGAATTGTAGACGTTTTGTCACCTGTTTAATGAAGGTTGGGAGATAGAGTCTAATTTTCTTTTTAAGTCCCACGTGCTGAATTGTCAAGGCTTATGAATCTATGTCACCTTATTGGTTTAAAATATTTACTAATATACATATGATATATTAAAAGAAATGAAAGTTTAGATTTCTAAAATATAAATTGTAGCTTATTAAAATGTGGTAATTTTTATATTTATATAATTCATAGAACGGCATTTGGATGCTTGCAGATTTTGTTAGGAAAGATATTAAATGTAGATGAAACAGCATGATTTTAAAAATCAGAATAGTTTAAGTTTTCCTAGCAGTCTGTGAAAAGTTAGATAATATCTAGAAAGAACCTTCTAAGTGAATTATTTTCATAAGAAAAAAAATATAAGAACAATAACAAAACATTCCAACTCATCACTCTTTAAATTATGGCTTTTTTTTCTAAGTCATGATTTTTGCATACTGTCCTCTACTAGTGGGTATCCTGGTCTTGTGTATTAAACACTGAGGGTGGTTTAA